>NW_023613529.1:0-63236 GCF_013339725.1 Rhipicephalus microplus
ACGAATCCTTCGCCCCACTCTCCATCATTCACTCCGTGGATATGCTTCCATTTTTGTTTGTGTTTGCAATTACGGACACGCATTAGATAAATCCGCTTTTGCTGTATCTTTTTATAAATTATCTCATTGTGTGTGATCTCTGTGTACAAAGTAAAGTTTATGAACTTTCAGGTAGCTCCGTCTGTTTGGTGAAACCATCCACGTCCCCAAACATGATAGAAGACTGTCACTGTTTACGATACGGTCGCCACCAGTCCCATCGGCCACGTGTTTTTCTGCCCGCTAGCTTATTCAAGGGCACCGCTGGTACCGTTAAAAGCATTTCGACGTGTCTCTAGCCGATAACCGAGGAACGTCTGCACGTTTCCTTCGTTCGCCACGTGAAGCGCTAATGGATGTCTCATCTGTGATGAACGCGTAGAATTACCGCAGTCGTTCTAATCGGTCATACATTGACAAGTAGAATGTTTGATACCCCGACTCTTAACATAATCCATCCTATTGATCTGGGCAAACAGAACTGAGCTGTATCGAGAGCGCTAACGTCGAGGCCACTAATGCACTTGAATACTGTAAGTGTGCTATGTACTGCCTTTGAGCGGTGACCCCTTTCGGGCCTTTTTTTTCGGCCTAGGTTTACATTTTGATTCAAATTTACAACAAAAGGCTGTTGTATAAAGACATGCTTGCCAGTGGCTCCATGCCTAGTAAGTTATGGCTTGGCGGCTCCACCCAGTGACAGTCAAATTTTTCAATATAAGTGTCCAGATAACTGTCCGTTTATGATGTTTATTGTTGACATTGGTCATAAGAGCAATTGCGTTATTCACTTAACATATCACTCAGCAGCTTTCCATTCACTGAAATTCCAATCCTGTTATTTTAATTCATTGCTAGAAGAACGACAGAAAAATTAAAAAAAAAACTGGCAGATCCCACGTACAGTGGGAAACAATTATATTCGAAGCACGAATGAGGAAGGGTGATAGGTCACTTTAAAATCAGCACAACGTTAAGAGGCGGAGGTAAACTATGCCATACATGACTTACGTGTCATGATTATCATGTTTGGACTTTTCATTCACCTTCGTCATCTATGAACGTCACCTGATACCAACTTTGGTATACATGGAGCTAGCGAAACGGCCACGACCATGCTTTGAGTGTAGCATGTAGCCATATTACATAAAACCATATCAGATTATCCCATTGGACGTATCATTTACATTCATCGTCCATTAACGTCGCGTAATACCAAATTTGGTATATGTGAAACTAGTGAAACGGCCAAAAGAACGCTATGACCGTAGCATGTAGTCATGTTTTTGTTGAAACGCATATTATGATAATCAAGTTTGGACGCGTCATTTACCTTCGCCGTCTATTGATTTCTCGTGATACCAAATTTGGTACATGTCGAGCTTGCGCAACGGAGGCGAGCGCGTCATGAAAGGCCCAATATACTCCGACGCAACGTTGCCGCACGCGCAGGCTGGGCGCAGCGACGCCACGCTAGCAAAACGCGAGCACTCTATATTGTGACGCCAGGCGCGATCGGTGCCACCAGCGTCCGTCAGCGTGGCCCGGTGGCAACCGGCGCGAAATGCGACATGCCGCATTTCGCGCCGACGACTTTACTTATACAGAACCGCGTCTGCCTCTCTTCGTGACGGAGAAACACCATGTGCGCTCAAACGCGCATGTGTCAAAGCAACGCAGCGTGGCACGTGCCTGCGAGCATATGGCATGCAGATCCACAATGAAGGTCAGTGGGCAGACCCACGTGATCTCTACTAGGGGATATCGACGCCTGGCGTAGCATCACCGGCATGACGCGATAAAACAAGTGCCGGCGCGCATGCGCGCCGGCTTACGTTGAAGTGTTTTTGCATGACATGCATCTGACGATTATCATGTTTGCACCTGTCACATACCTTAGTCATTCATTCACGTGACGCAATACCAAATTTTGGCATGTGTGAAGGTAGTGAAACGGCCGCGAGGGCATCATGAGTGTGGGACGTAGTCATGTTGTTACACAACACGCATGTTATGATCATCATGTTTGGACGTGTCATTTGCCTATATCGTCCGTTCGCGTCACGTAATACCGAATTCGGTACATGCGAAGCTAGCGAAACGGAAGCGAGCGCATTATGAGCGTAGCACGAAGTCAAGTTTTTACATGACTCGCATCTCACGATTATCATGTTTGCACCAGTCGCATACCTTGGTCATCCATTGACGTCCTGTAATACCAAACTCGGTATATGCAAAGCTACCAAGCCTGCAGTGTACACGTCCATTTGCCGCAAAACTTTAGAGCTATTCTCGTCATCATTGCGATGAATCAACAAAAAACAGGATATGTGACCTTGACATTTCGAGACTCCGTAAAAAGTCAGTCAGGGTTTACCTTTTGGATCTATAGGCGCACGTCGAAGACAAGGACTACAAAGTGCTCACGAATCTCAAAGGAAACCCAAGAGCTTTTAGTGTAATCACTGGTACGTGCTATTTCTCAATATTACCGCAATGCCCCGCCGTGGTGGTCTAGTGGCTAAGGTACTCGGCTGCTGACCCGTAGGTCGCGGGATCGAATCCCGGCTGCGGCGGCTGCATTTCCGATGGAGGCGGAAATGTTTTAGGTCCATGTGCTCAGATTTGGGTGCACGTTAAAGAACCCCAGGTGGTCAAAATTTCCGGAGTCCTCCACTACGGCGTCTCTCACAATCATGTGGTGGTTTTGGGACGTTAAACCCCACAAATCAATTAATCATCAAATCAATCAAGTTTACCGCAATATGTCGCTCCTAATCGGGCCATCAAAGGTAATGTGGGCCTTTGTGTAAACGATCAAATTTAAATTACGCCAATATGACACGAGCACGAGACAAGGGAGAGAAAGTTAAGTGCATTGCCTTGCCCTAAGATGTCGCGTTTTGATTCGGGGGTATTGTACAGCGTAATGTGCCAACGCCTCACACCCCAAATACACCGCGTCTCTTAGACAGCCAGAGTAACAATCTGGTCAAGAGTAGGGTCCCTAGGGACCTTAGTAATGACACTGATGAGTGATGCAAGGTGCCACTTAAGCGATAAAAACCGAACTAGAACAAAATTTGCTCTTCTATCTTTCATCATAGGGCATCTAAAGGCTACTTTCCCCCAAGAAAGCAAAACAGGCGTGAACGCTAGGTAACGAGAAAGAATAGGAAAGGGTAATGGGAGAGGGTGGAGAGCAATTGAATAAGCCGCCATCTCAAAGTACACCGCTGTGTGAAAAATCACCTTATTTCGGTCGGATTATTGAAGCTATACTAACGTTAAATAGCGAATCTGTACACGAAAAAGGCTTCAAGCCCCTGAGAGGCTAGACAGACGGCGCTGTCTCGTGGGCTAAAGAGGAATCATAAAATTACAAAATTGACATTGCGGATAAATGATGCATTTTATTTATTGTGTAAATGTCATGCAGCGGCACAATTATTACTGGGTTTCTTTTTAATGACTTTTGCCCTCAAAAGATAAGGCAAAAACAAATGTATCTGTGACTTTGGTTCCGCGAAGCTTCACAAGATATGGAAAGCATTGTCAGGTAGCCCGGTATTTTTTCACTCTTTTGCGTATAGCTTGTATTCACGTGACGCCAAATCGGCGGACGTGATGAAGGAAGGTGCGCCGGCTGCGCTGAGACCACTTGGCTGCCATTTTTCAGTCCATCGGTTCCAACCAGAGCATTGTTAGATTTGTATCATAGCCCTTTTGCTGCCAATAGAAGCTGTAGCCATTGAAAATTCTCCTTGCATTAGTTTCTTTTGCCTCAAATGTGTTATTTACTGTTTGTGAAGTGCAGCCAAGGGTAAGTTCTCGGCTCTCTTGAGCATGTACGCCGAGAAATTGGATGCTGATGCGAAAAGACGATACGCGGACAAGGTGGCTCTCTGATGTGCCGCCTTGTCTCATTATGCCTTGACTCATTATGGCGAGTAAGCAAGCCGCATATGATATCGCACTCGCATACCGAAGGTGGAACTTTCAGACACGAATAACTACTTGGTGCGCACTACAAGCTTCGTGACGCATGAACAGTTGTATGCCGAGAATTATTTAGAGCTCACAATAATTTGACGAGTGGGTTTGGCTAAGAACGCTTGCTCAAATCACACGGCCACCACTCGGTTGTGCGCAAAAAGCAAAACAATGCAGCAGCAGCAGCAGCAGCAGCAGCAGCAGCAGCGGCGGCGGCGGCGGCGGCGGCGGCGGCGGCGGCGGCGGCGGCGGCAGCGGCGGCGGCGGCGGCAGCGGCGGCGGCGGCAGCGGCGGCAGCGGCAGCGGCAGCAGCGGCAGCGGCAGCGGCAGCAGCGGCAGCGGCAGCGGCAGCAGCAGCAGCGGCAGCGGCAGCAGCAGCAGCAGCAGCCGCCGCCGCCGCCTTAACTGCGTCCACTGCAGGACAAAGGCCTCTCCCATGTTCCGCCAGTTAACCCGGTCCTGTGCTTGCTGCTGCCAATTTATACACGCAAAATTCTTAATCTCATCTGCCCACCTAACCTTCTGTCTCCCCCTAACCCGCTTGCCTTCTCTTAGAATTCAGTTAGTTACCCTTATTGACCAGCGATTATCCTGTCTACGCGCTACATGCCCGGCCCATGTCCATTTCTCTTCTTGATTTCAACTATGATATCCTTAACCCCCGTTTGTTCTCTATTCCACTCTGCTCTCTTCTTGTCTCTTAAGGTTACACCAACCATTTTTCTTTCCATTGCTCGCTGCGTCGTCCTCAATTTAAGCTGAACCCTCTTTGTAAGCCTCCAGGTTTCTGCTCCGTAGCTAAGTACCGGCAAGATACAGCTGTTATATACCTTCCTCTTGAGGGATAGTGACAATCTACCTGTCATAATTTGAGAGTGCTGGCCAAATGTGTTCCACCCGATTCTTATTCTTCTAGTTATTTCAATCTCATGGTTCGGCTCCGCGGTTATTACTTGCGCTAAGTAGACTTAGTCTTTTGCAACTTGAAGTGGACTATTACCTTTCTCGAAGCGCTGCTCCTTCCAAGGTTGTTGTACATTACTTTCGTTTTCTGCAGAATATTTTAAGACCCATCTTTTTAATCTTTTTGTCTGACGCCGTAATCATGAGTTGCAGTTCGTCCTCTGAGTTACTCAGCAGTGCAATGTCATCGGCGAAGCGCTCCCTGCCTTACACCCTTCTTGATTGGTATTCTATTGCTTTCTTTATGAAGTACTATGGTAGCAGTTAATCCCCTGTAGATTTCTTCCAATATGTTTATATATGTTTCATCGACGCCCTGATGCCGTAGTGTCTGCATGACTGCTGATATTTCTACTGAATCAAGCTCCTTCTCGTAGTCTATGAAGGCTATGTATAGTGGTTGGCTATATTCCAAGCATTTCTCTATTACCTGATTGATAGCATGAATGTGGTCGATTGTTGAGTCGATTGTTGAACGCTTAGTGTTGGGCAAAATCTTCCATCGTCCATCTAAGAGGTCTGGCCCAGACCAGTATCTAATTGAATCTTGCAATAAAGTTGTTTTATTGAACACACATTTATCACGAAAGGTTATTTTACCAATTATTTGGATGGCAATGCGATTCTCTGTGAACCTGGTTAAAATATCACTGGTAAAATCACCTGCGAACTGAATGCGCATAAAAGCACAGTTACACGTACGAAGCACTTTCGATTGCAGTCGAGTGCAAACGAGCCGTAAGTTTTAAAGATTGACTCACCCGAAGCTTTGATCGATCGCGATTGCAAGTCACCTCTAAGGCAATAAATTCTTTCACAAGACGAGGGTTACAAGCCACCTGTGCCTTTGATAGAAATCTACGAAATCTCGGAGCCAGAAGTTCACTATAAAGAGATGGATGGATGGATGAAAAACTTTTATTGGGGTCCTGAAGGATTCCACCCCCGTTTTATAGGGGTAGGATCGCGGGCCGCTCCCACGTTGGGACGGGGAGGCCCAGCCTCACCGCGGCATCGTGGGCCTTCTGGACAGCCTTGAGTTGTTGTATGAGAACCGGACTCGTGAGCATTAAATGAAAGGAGTTCTCAGAAAATTCTTCATTTTTTCTTTGTAAAGAGGGGCACCTCCAGAGCATGTGGTTAAAATCACTGCGATTCTGGCAGTCTGGACAAAGTTCTGAAATATCGGAGTAATGGCTATAGGTTACGAGGCTAGGGTATGTTCCCGTCTGAAGCATGCGAAGAGAGATTGCCTGTGGCCTAGACAACTTTTCGTGTGGCAATGGAAATGACCTACGGCCTAATTGATAATGCTTCGTGATCTCGTTGAAGGTAGTCAAAATGTCCCTAAAATGAAGGCTGCTGGCTGACTCCTCTGTCTGAGAAGCACAAGTCCCGGCGCGGTAAGTGAAGCCTCGCGCCTTGGAGTGGGCTAGCTCGTTGACATTGGGAAGGCCTCCAACCCGCAAGCCAAGGTGAGCAGGGAACCAAATAATTGTGTGGTGGGTGAGTTCCTTGTGAGCGAGAATTCTCAAAACTTCCTTGCAAACGGAACCAGAAGCGAAGGCCCTAGCAGCGGATTTAGAGTCCGTATAAATATCAGTCCTTTGTGGATCAAGGATTGCTAGTGCAATGGCCATCTGTTCTGCTTTGTAAGAAGAAGGGGTTCGAACCGACGCCGAGGATAAAATCTGACCCTTAGTATCTACGGATACTACCGCAAAGCGAGCGGAAACGCCATACTGGGCGGTATCAACAAAGCATGAAACAGACGATTGTTTGTGAGCTTGAGCTAAAAGAGAGGAGGCTCGAGCGACACGCCTGCCTGCGTTGTACTGTGGATGCATATTTCGTGGAAGGGGGCATACTTTGATGCGAGAGCGTATATAATCATCGAGTGGCGTATTTTGCACTTCGAGCGTCAGGGGGTTGACTCCAGTGTCAATCAGAATCTTTCTCCCCGCTACGATAAAGAGAGAGACAAAAAAATATTGGCAGATCCCCCGTACAGTGGGAATCAATGATATGCGAAGCATGAACTAGGAAGGTCGGTATATCACTTCAATAGCAGCACAACGTTGCGAGGCGGAGAATAATTCTGCCGTACATGACTTCGATGTCATGTTTATCATGTTTGGACGGGTCATCTACCTTTGTCGTCTATTCACGTCACGTAATATGAACTTTAGTATATGTTGAGCCAGCGAAACGGCCGCTAACACCCAATGAGCGTAGCAGCTAGTCATTTATTACATGACACGCATATTATGATTATCAAGCTTGGACCTATCATTTGCATTCGCCATCCATTCGCGTTACGTATACCAAATTTGGTACATGTGGAACTAGTGGAATGGCCGCGAGTACGCTGTAAGGGTAGCATTACATGACACGCATATCATGATTATCATGTTTGTACGTGTCATCTACCTTCGTCGTGTATTCACGTCATGTGATAGCAAATGTTGTATATGTGGAGCTAGCGAAACGGCCGCGAGCTCATCATGAGTGTGGTATGTTGTCATGTTCTTACATGACACGTGTGTCATGATTAATATGTTTTCACCAGTCATATCCTTTGTCATCCATTGACGTCACGTAACACCAAATTTGGTATATGTGGAGCTAGCAAAACGGCCGCGAACGCATCATGAAGGGCTCCATACGCCGACGTAACGTTGACGCACGCGCACGCTGGGTGCCGCGACGCTAAGCTAGCAAAACGTGACGACAGGCGCGACCGGCGCGACCAACGTCCTTGGGCTCGGCCCGGCGGCAACCGGCGCGAAAGGCGACATGCTGCATTTCGCGCCAATCGCGTTGCCCAGACAGCACCTCGTCTGCCTTTCTTCCTGACGGAAGGACGCCGGGCACGCTCAAACGCGCATGCATCAACGCAACGCTGGGGCGGAAGCAGATCGCCAATTCGCGTGACGTCGCCCACGTGACGTGACGAAACGAACGCCTGCGCACACGCGCGCATGGTCACGTCGAAGCGAATTGGCACCTCGAGTGTTTCATGTAGTCATGTTTTTACATGACACGCATCTCATGATTATCATGTTTGCACTAGTCACATACCTTCGTCATCCAGTCACGTGACGTAATACCAAGTCGGGCATATGTGAAGCTAGCGAAACGTGATGGCCCGGCGGCAACCGGCGCGAAAGGCGACATGCTGCATTTCGCGCCAATCGCGTTGCCCAGACAGCACCTCGTCGGCCTCTCTTCGTGACGGAAGGACGCCGGGCACGCTCAAACGCGCATGCGTCAAAGCAACGCAGGTGCGGAAGCAGATCGCCAACTCGCTTGACATCGCCCACGTGACGTGACGAAACGAACGCCTGCGCGCACGCGCGCATGGTCACGTCGAAGTGAATTGGCACCTAGAGTGTTTCATGTAGTCATGTTCTTACATGACACGCATCTCATGATTATCATGTTTGCGACTAGTCACATACCTTCGTCATCCAGTCAGGTGACGTAATACCAAGTCCGGCATATGTGAAGCTAGTGAAACGGCCGTGAGCGCATCGTGAGTGTGGCATGTAGCCATGTTGTTACATGACACGCATCTCGTGATTATTATGTCTGTATGTGCCATTCACCTATGTCGTCCGTTCGCGTCACGTAATACCAAATTGGGTACATGTGAATTTAGCGAAACGGCCGCGAGTGCATCATGAGCGTAGTATGTAGTCATGTTGTTACATGACACGCATCTTATGTTTATCATGTTTGCACCAGTATCATACCTTCGTCATCCATTCAAGTGCCGTAATTCCAAGTTTGGTATATGTGACACTAGCGAAATGGCCGCGAGCGCATCCGATGAGCGTGGCATGTAGTCGTGTTGTTTCATAAGACGCATGTCATGACTTTCATGTTAGGGTCTGTCGCTTGTGTGGGACATGCAATCATGCCATACCATACCAGTTTTGACACATGCCATATGACTGAAACTACCGCAATAGATGCAAGACCATGAAAAACCAACAGTTTCGCAAACGACCGGGCAAAATAAACCTCAGCCCGTACAGTGATTGGGCAACGAAATAAGACACGGGGAGCGTTAGCTCGTGATAAGCGTCTTATTTAAGGGGTTAAAGATCAATAAGAGACAAGTCCGCATGACCGCAGTGCAACACCTGATGAGGCTACCGTAATCAGTTGTGATCGAGACCTCACTTAGAGGACAGTAATCAATGTAGTTCTGTGTCATGGCTGTATAATTTATGCCAAACTGTTTGCTGTAGAAAGATCAGCCCTTCTTTGATTATATCGTATGAATGAGAACCGATGGGAAGACAGGCCGCGTAGGGGGCAGGTCTGTGCCACTGACAACCGAATGGGGCTTGCGCACGCACGCTCGCATCGATGTTAAGTTGCACAAGCCCCTTATGGGACCATTTTCCACAAATCTTGGTGTAGCCGTGGCTCTCTGCTCTGCAGAATTGAGCGGTAAGGAATATAGATCCGAATTCGCTACGGAAGCACGATATTAAAGGCGGCTGCTGGCCGCTTGTGGTATGGCTGCAAAATCATGTCACCAATGAACACCATCGATTTTGAAGAGTTTATATATGTCAAAAGAACGTCGTGGCAATGAGGCTCACTGTATTGGCATAATCCGAATTAACTTTCACCCTCTGAAGTGCTTTCATGGACAGCTCAGCCTATCGGTACACTAATCTAAGGCCGCGTTCACACTGAGCATTCCGGCCGCCGAAAGTGCTCCGAATCCGGTTCGGCGGCGGCGAGATCCGCCGAAAGGGCCCTCTCCGCGCCGATCGCTCTCGGACCGATTTTTGCGGCGTCTGCCGCCGAATCGCTCACCGCGGACCAATAGGAGCGCTAGTCAAGGAATTTTGAAAAATGGCGGCCAAGCCCTACTCACTTGTTATGCAGCAGTGCACGTAACTGAATGTTGAAACCAACGGGAGTTTAACTTACTCTGTGCCTACTTCGCCTCCGTATTTCGTGAAAGAGGTGACCGAGCTTGCTGTTGGCGTGACCGAGCTTGTTGCGGTCTTGCAGAGCAAAACGAACCCACCAACGCCGCTGGCGTCGGTGGTTTTTCTGCTCTTCGTGCATTACAAGACAGCCATTTGCCAGCAAAGCAAGCAGTACTGTCTTTTCTTGCTTCTTGCGTACGAGAATCATCGAAGTATACACCACCGGATAGCGTAGTGGCGTTTGCGAGCCGCGACAACAACCGGGTGACAGCGCATCCATCCCGCGTTCGCCCCGTCGTAGATGGCATATTCGGCGGCACGGGGCGCGTCCAGTGCGAACGACGCTGCGTTTCGGCGGCAGGGGAATTTCGGTCGCTGTAGAAAGCGGATGTTTCAGTGTAAACTAGGCATAACTGCGTTTCAACCATATTTCAATTCCATCACTGGGACCGGATGTAAACCGATAACCTGGTGCTTAGCAGCGCAGCAAGTTAGAGGTTGAGCCATCTCAGCGAGCAGCGTTGTAAAAATTCTTAACTTTTCCCGTAATTTACTTACTCGAGATTATAATTCTTGAGTGTTGACAAATCATCATCACCTTCAGCCTCCCTGCAACACTACAGTTTTCTTTGAACCTTTTGAAGAGAGCAGACACGTTAATAAGATGAAAGCGTGTGTTAGATCAGTGAGAAAATGCGGCTTTCAGTGGTTTCTATCAATAAAAAAAGTGCTTGATCACTCTTTTTAGGAATTGGTATAACATCAAAGTGAAACGTGCCCTTGCAGAAGTAGTTGAACATTCATTGTGCATTGTTTCGCCACAGTGGCGAATGAATGAATGCTGCAGTAACATAATGCAATGTCACGCGAAGAATGGCAAAGCAGCTAGAAACTTACAATGCACAGCTCAAGCAGAAAGCACGCACAAAATTAGCGTATACACAAGATGAACGCGGATAAAAATTGTCACAATTCTTATGCGTGACCATCACGCTGCTTTGGTGAACGCGGCCGCAGCAGTGAGCGAATTTATTTTCGTGCTCTCTTTAACTATTGTCACTTCAAAGGAAACTTGCGCTGGAAGCACAAGATGAGAACAACGCACCCGAATCCTGAGATAAGCGCGCGCGCGCGCGAGTGAGCCACTACGCTGAAGAATATCTATACGCACTATGACCACACCATGTTTGAAAGGCTGCGCGCACAGTGATGTGCGGGGGGTGGCGCGGCATGACGACTTTTAGAGCACGCAAGCGCTCAACTCGCGCGTGTTGAGAGATTTCTAACTGTTTCGCTGTGGAGAGGTCAACGTCTATATTGCCTCGGCTACTTCATATCAATAAGTCCTGCAGTGAAAAAAATAAAAGATTAGAACTGAACAGTACTCAATAATGAACCAACAAAAAAACATAATTAGCACCCTCAACCAGTTTGAAATATACATGCAATGTACACTGCTGGCAAGTCGTAATATGTTCACACGCACACCTTTCTTTTCTGCTGCTGTCAGTATATGCACTAACACAATATTATATATATAATATATATATATATATATATATAGATATATATATATATATATATATATATATATATATCAACCTCTGGCTGTCTGTCACAGGCACTAAGAAGTCTGTCAGCAAGGTGTGCGCCTGTTTTTTTTTGAAGATGCATCTCAGGCCATGCTCCGAGTAATTTCTTTATTGTGAGAGGCCGTCTGTCCGAACTTGCTAGTTTGCTCCGCCGCGGTGGTCTAGTGGCTAAGGTACTCGGCTGCTGACCCGCAGGTCGCGCGTTCAAATCCTGGCTGCGGCGGCTGCATTTCCGATGGAGGCGGAAATGTTGTAGGCCCGTGTGCTCAGATTTGGGCGCACGTTAAAGAACACCAGGTTGTCTAAATTTCCGGAGCCCTCCACTACGGCGTCTCTCATAATCATATGGTGGTTTTGGGACGTTAAACCCCACAAATCAAGCAAACTTGCTAGTTTTTTTTCTTAGTTTTTCTCCTTAATTCGCGTATTTGACGCACTTCAAAAGAATATGGCGAACAATCTCTTCTGCATGACCAAAATGGTATTCCGGGGAGTTTGCTACTTCCAGTTGAAGTCTGTAGAGTATAGTCTCTAAGTGCCACAGAAGATATGTCGCGATTGAAAATTTTCTGTGCTTCTAATCACCAAAACGCGCTGAGGTTTCCGAACTCTGGGGAACATCAGTGGTACATGGTGTATCTAAATAGCTCGCTGACAATATGGGGCAGAAGGGCTTCTCTGTGGTGTAGTAATTAGGGTCGCAAGCTAAGGAGCGCAATATCGCTAGTTTGATGACCCCACAGCTCAACTTGGCCTTCTCGTTTCTTTTTTTTTCAATATGCTAGTAAATTTGTGTTTATAACTTCATATCTGAGACAGGAATGCATCACGGGGCAGTGGTGGACCCGGCATAAAACAAATTTATGTTAAAGAGAAGTATAGTATGTTTGGACCAGTTGAAATTGTACGCTTCGGCCACCCAATATTACACGTGTTAATGACGTTCCCCGCACTACATAATATTCATCAGGTGTTTCTTCGGAGCGATTTCGAACGCAAGCGTCGCTGTGTTGTAGAACATATGCTTGTCTGGAAGAAGGCGTACAATAAATATCCAATCGAATGGAGATTTTTTCAAATGCGAAGAATTCTTAGCGAACTTCGGCGACATTGCGCGTATCTATCTATCTAGCCACCTACGACATTTAGCTGACTTGGCCGTTTCAATGATAATATCGATACCAAACTTGGTATGGCATAACATGACTGTATGAGAACATATTTGACTAGTCATGACATAAAAATCCAGAAAAGAGAGGACTGCAGCGCACGGATTTGAACGTGGGACCTCTGCGTCGTGAAAGCGAGGCGTCAACCACTGAGCCCATCCCGGAGACCGTACGGTGGTTTCGTTCACATGGCATGTTGCAAAACTGGTATGGTATGCCATGATTGTATGGCGAACACAAGCGACAGACTACTCATTGGCAGTGCCACTGCACGTTGTGGGTGGGGCCCACGGGACGGCTTTTGGCTCTCCCATAGTAAGTACCAGGTACTCTAAATCATGAACAACTTTTTCCAAACACCTGCAAGGAAGTAGGCCAGCTCTTCCATAGTAGAGTACCGAGTACTCTAAATCTTTAAGCACTTTTAAATGCAAAGCATTTCTTAGCGAACTTCGGCGACTTTGCGCGTATCTATCTGTCTAGCCGCCTACGACATTTAGTTCTCCTGGCCGTTTCGATAAAGGTATCAATACCAAACTCGGCATGGCATGACATGAATGTATGAAAGACATAGTTGACTAGTAATAACACGAAAATTATGACAAACATGTTATGACTGCCATGATTTTCATTTCATGGTACTGCGGATCTTGCGGCGGTTTCGTTCAAACGGCATGTCGCAAAACTGGTATGGTATAGTATGATTGCATGGCGAACACAAGCGACAGACCCTAACATGAAAATCATGACATGCGTGTCATGTAACAACATGACTACGTTCCTCACTCATGATGCGCTCGCGGCCGTTTCGCTAGCGTCACATATACCAAATTCGTTATTACGGTACGTGAATAGATGACGAAGGTATGTGACTGGTGCAAACATGATAATCACGAGATCAGTGTCATGTAACAACTTGACTACATGCCACGCTCATGACGCGTTGGCGGCCATTTCGCTAGCTTCACTTAAACCAAATTTGGTATTACGGCACGTGAATGATGGTGGTGGTAAAAAACATTTATTTCAGAAAAAGTCTACTAGAGAGTGCCGACGTGGTCCATCGGCCTGCTAGAGTGGCAAGGCCCTATTCCGGGACGCCAGTGGAGCTGGAAGCTGCCCGTGCGCGCTCCACCAAGGAGCGTTGTGCAGCCAAGGTAGAGCAGCCGAGCAGGTGCTCCTCCCAAGCCTCTCTAGTTGGGATAGGAAAAGGGGATGAGAAAGGGACAGGATTAACTGGGCACGATGCAACGACGTGATATGTGTTGGCGAGGACATGACAGTTCGAGCAAGTGCCATTGATTTCCGGCAAAAAGTGCCTGGCGACCGCCGGACTGATAAAGGTGTTCGTCTGCAGGCGGCGTAGCAGTCGTTCGTCCGCTTTCTCCAAACCGCATGCGGGTTCCGAGTAGAGGCGGCGCGAAGCCCGGTAATAAGCCAAAATTTCGCGAAAGCGCGTCAGGTTGGTATTGCCAGATTCCGTCTCGGGACATGGAGGCGCAACGGCCCGGACAAGAGAAGCGCGGGCAGCGGCATTGGCCGCCTCGTTGCCGGGCAGGCCCGAGTGGCCTGGGGTCCAGACTATACGAATGGGATGAGGGTTAAAGCGCCAAGAGGCTGCCTGTAGTAGGCTAGCCGCCAGTGGGCAATGGAACCCTGAAGGTACTGAGAACAGGCCGAGCGCAAGTCCGTCAGGATGGTGCGTGAGGCAGGGTGAGAGGCGGCCACACCTATGGCAACCTCTTCAGCGTGCGTTACTGTGTCTGCTCGAAAGGAGAGGCCATCTACGTGTTTGCCCTCTGTAATCACAGCAGCCATGAAGTGACCCGAGGGGGAGGGACCCGAGACGTCCACGTAGAAAACACCAGGCCGATCGGAGTGTCGCGTATGAAGGGCCGCGGCGCATGCTAGTCTACGGCCAGGATGGAGGTCGGGGTTCATATTACGGGGTAGAGGTTCCACCCATAGCTTTTGACGCCAAAGACCTGGTACCGGCTGCAGAGGGCCTTGGTCAGATATCGGGTTAAGGCCAAGTCTGTGTAGAAGACGGCGCCCTGAAGGCGTCTGCGACAGTCGATTGTTTGGTTAACGCGATGAGCTTCGCGCATCTCTGCAAAGGTGTTGTGTACCCCCAGAGCCGCGAATCGGCTGTTGGAAGTTGCAATAGGTAGGTCCAGAGCGCGTTTGTTTACTGAACGAAGAAGGACGTCCAGCTAGTGCTCGTGTCGACGACGCAGGCGAAGGTAAGGCAAGGCGTAGAGGACGCGACTGGTCACAAACGCGTGGGCCAATCAGAGGGACTGAGACCCGCGGAGGCCGCCGCGCTTGGTAGAAACTCGCCGTATCATGCGGCTCACCTGTTCGCTGGTGCGTCTGAGGCCTGCTATTGTGCCCTTTGGATCCAAGGACGATGTGAGGTGAAGGCCAAGAACCCGAATATTTTGCACTGACGGGACGGGCCCGGACGGAAGAAAAATTTGAGGCGGTGGTAGCGGAGAGACTGAAAGAAGAGCCGATTTAGCTGGAGAGCACTCCAGGCCGCATGAACCTGCATAGGTGTCCACCAGAAGGGCAGCCTTTTGCAGGCGTTCTTCGATTTGCGCTAAGGAGCCGGTGTTGGTTCAGATTGTGATATCGTCCGCATATAGTGCGTGTTGTATTCCCTCGACCTCGCTTAGAAGAGAGGGGAGGTTCATCATCGCCAGGTTAAAAAGCAGAGGAGACAGGACTGCCCCTTGAGGTGTACCCCGCGTGCCTAATAAGTACGGGCCGTGTTCGGTAGAGTTGAGGCGAATGAAGGCGGTGCGATGTGATAGAAAGGCGCGAATGTAGTTGAAAGTCTTCTGCCCGCAGTTTGTGGTAGACAGGTTAGTGAGTATAGTGCTGTGTTTGAGGTTGTCGAACGCCCCGCGGAGATCGAGAGCGAGCACGGCTTTATCGTTATGGCGCATAGTAGTCGGCTCTATGATATCGTGTTGAAGCTAGAGCAGGACGTCTTGCGCCGACAGATGCGGGCGAAAGTCAAACATCGTGTCGTCAAAGGTCCTCCTGGCCTCCAAGTAGGCGGAAAGGCGTTCGCGAACAATGGTTTCCATGAGCTTGCCTGCGCGAGACGTAAGTGAGATGGGTCTCAGTGCCTCAATACTAATGGACTTTGCCGATTTGGGTATGAATGTCACGACCGATGTGATCCATTCCGTTGGAAGCGGAGAGCCGTTCCATATCGAATTTATAAGGTGAAGTAGCGAGAGGTGTGCTTGGTCGGGAAGATTTGCCAGGAGCGATACTGTAATTCCGTCGCGTCCAGGGGCCGTGCCCCGTCGCATTTTCGTGAGTGCTAATCGTAAATCAGAAAGCGTGTATGGGGCGTCGAGGTCGGTGTTAGGGGCGCCGGAATACGTATATGCTGGGCCTGCAGGATCAATTGTGCGGCAGATGTAGCGGTCACAAAGTTGTCGCGTGAGTTCATCCGTAGTGCCCTGAAAGGCATGCAGAGCACGGTGGAGCTGGCGTTGCGTTTCCCCCTGGTGGTGGAGAGATCGAGAAGGCTTCTAAAGAGTCGCCGCGCACTCTTAGAGCTCATCTGGTTTGCAGCCTTCGAACAGGTGTCTGCCCAGTTAGCATAAGAAAGTTGTGCGAAATATGCAGCCGCCTCTGCAGTGAGCGCCTCAATGCGAGCACGAAGTTCCCGATTAAGTTTGTTGCGTTTCCAGCGCCTTACGAGCCCGCGGCGAGCGTACCAAAGATGTAGGAGGTGTGGATCGATTGCAGGAGTCAAATTAGAGGTTGCAAGGGTGCGAGTGTTCACTTGTTTCATATGGAGGGCGTATGATGCCCACGCTGCATATTCGGTCGAGGAGAGGACGGCAGGGAATGGTTGCATTCTGAACTGAGTCCAATCGGTGAGACGGGCTTGGCCCCAGTGCCGGCGCATTTTCTGCCGCGGTGTGAACGAAATGCGGAGTAAAAAGTGATCGCTGCCTAGGTTTTCGCCTAAATTTTCCCATGTAGCATCGCGGATGTGACGGGTGAGGGAGAGGTCGGGGCATGTGTCTCGCGTGACCGAGTTGCCGGAACGTGTGGGTTGTGCCAGATCGGTAAGAAGCGTCAGGCTCAGCGAGGAAATGAGCTCCTTGAGCTCTCTGCCCCGGGCCTTCTCGTAGTGGTAACCCCAGTGAGGGCTGGGGGCATTAAAGTCCCCGACAATCACCAATGGTTGTCGGGCCGCTATACTCAGCGCCCTATGGAAGAGATGCGCAAACGAAGCCTTCGCAAGGCGAGGGGGACAGTACACGTTTAGGATATGTATTGATGGTTGGCCCCTCCGCTGAGACAGCACTGATATCATGCAGGAGTCGTAAGGAAGATCCAGATCGAGGTCAATCTGTATCGCCGTGTAAGCTTTATGCACGAGGAGGCATGTTGTGGTGCTGCCTACATAGGAGCAGTATCCAGAAAGGGATGGAGCAGGGCCAGATTCTTGGAGCGCCAAGACGGCCGGCTGAAAGCCAAGTGAGCTGAGGAAAAGGGAAAAATGTGAACGCTTTCGCCTGTTCCCGAAGCCTCCAGGGTTCCATTGTATGATCTCGAATTTAGACGCAAAGTTTGAACGGGACGTACGATTGGTAGCCATCGTGACTGTCTTAGGTTTTATATTTGGTCCTCCATCTCCCGCTCGGAATCCTCAGAGGCAGGGAGGCACGTAAATGAATGACGAAGGTATGATACTGGTGCACACAAGATAAACATGAGATGCGTGTCATGTAGCAACATGACTACATGCTATGCCCATGATGTACTCGCAGCCGTTTCGCTAGCTTCACTTAAACCAAATTTGGTATTACGGCACGTGAATGATGGTGGTGGTAAAAAACATTTATTTCAGAAAAAGTCTACTAGAGAGTGCCGACGTGGTCCATCGGCCTGCTAGAGTGGCAAGGCCCTATTCCGGGACGCCAGTGGAGCTGGAAGCTGCCCGTGCGCGCTCCACCAAGGAGCGTTGTGCAGCCAAGGTAGAGCAGCCGAGCAGGTGCTCCTCCCAAGCCTCTCTAGTTGGGATAGGAAAAGGGGATGAGAAAGGGACAGGATTAACTGGGCACGATGCAACGACGTGATATGTGTTGGCGAGGACATGACAGTTCGAGCAAGTGCCATTGATTTCCGGCAAAAAGTGCCTGGCGACCGCCGGACTGATAAAGGTGTTCGTCTGCAGGCGGCGTAGCAGTCGTTCGTCCGCTTTCTCCAAACCGCATGCGGGTTCCGAGTAGAGGCGGCGCGAAGCCCGGTAATAAGCCAAAATTTCGCGAAAGCGCGTCAGGTTGGTATTGCCAGATTCCGTCGGGACATGGAGGCGCAACGGCCCGGACAAGAGAAGCGCGGGCAGCGGCATTGGCCGCCTCGTTGCCGGGCAGGCCCGAGTGGCCTGGGGTCCAGACTATACGAATGGGATGAGGGTTAAAGCGCCAAGAGGCTGCCTGTAGTAGGCTAGCCGCCAGTGGGCAATGGAACCCTGAAGGTACTGAGAACAGGCCGAGCGCAAGTCCGTCAGGATGGTGCGTGAGGCAGGGTGAGAGGCGGCCACACCTATGGCAACCTCTTCAGCGTGCGTTACTGTGTCTGCTCGAAAGGAGAGGCCATCTACGTGTTTGCCCTCTGTAATCACAGCAGCCATGAAGTGACCCGAGGGGGAGGGACCCGAGACGTCCACGTAGAAAACACCAGGCCGATCGGAGTGTCGCGTATGAAGGGCCGCGGCGCATGCTAGTCTACGGCCAGGATGGAGGTCGGGGTTCATATTACGGGGTAGAGGTTCCACCCATAGCTTTTGACGCCAAAGACCTGGTACCGGCTGCAGAGGGCCTTGGTCAGATATCGGGTTAAGGCCAAGTCTGTGTAGAAGACGGCGCCCTGAAGGCGTCTGCGACAGTCGATTGTTTGGTTAACGCGATGAGCTTCGCGCATCTCTGCAAAGGTGTTGTGTACCCCCAGAGCCGCGAATCGGCTGTTGGAAGTTGCAATAGGTAGGTCCAGAGCGCGTTTTTTACTGAACGAAGAAGGACGTCCAGCTAGTGCTCGTGTCGACGACGCAGGCGAAGGTAAGGCAAGGCGTAGAGGACGCGACTGGTCACAAACGCGTGGGCCAATCAGAGGGACTGAGACCCGCGGAGGCCGCCGCGCTTGGTAGAAACTCGCCGTATCATGCGGCTCACCTGTTCGCTGGTGCGTCTGAGGCCTGCTATTGTGCCCTTTGGATCCAAGGACGATGTGAGGTGAAGGCCAAGAACCCGAATATTTTGCACTGACGGGACGGGCCCGGACGGAAGAAAAATTTGAGGCGGTGGTAGCGGAGAGACTGAAAGAAGAGCCGATTTAGCTGGAGAGCACTCCAGGCCGCATGAACCTGCATAGGTGTCCACCAGAAGGGCAGCCTTTTGCAGGCGTTCTTCGATTTGCGCTAAGGAGCCGGTGTTGGTTCAGATTGTGATATCGTCCGCATATAGTGCGTGTTGTATTCCCTCGACCTCGCTTAGAAGAGAGGGGAGGTTCATCATCGCCAGGTTAAAAAGCAGAGGAGACAGGACTGCCCCTTGAGGTGTACCCCGCGTGCCTAATAAGTACGGGCCGTGTTCGGTAGAGTTGAGGCGAATGAAGGCGGTGCGATGTGATAGAAAGGCGCGAATGTAGTTGAAAGTCTTCTGCCCGCAGTTTGTGGTAGACAGGTTAGTGAGTATAGTGCTGTGTTTGAGGTTGTCGAACGCCCCGCGGAGATCGAGAGCGAGCACGGCTTTATCGTTATGGCGCATAGTAGTCGGCTCTATGATATCGTGTTGAAGCTAGAGCAGGACGTCTTGCGCCGACAGATGCGGGCGAAAGTCAAACATCGTGTCGTCAAAGGTCCTCCTGGCCTCCAAGTAGGCGGAAAGGCGTTCGCGAACAATGGTTTCCATGAGCTTGCCTGCGCGAGACGTAAGTGAGATGGGTCTCAGTGCCTCAATACTAATGGACTTTGCCGATTTGGGTATGAATGTCACGACCGATGTGATCCATTCCGTTGGAAGCGGAGAGCCGTTCCATATCGAATTTATAAGGTGAAGTAGCGAGAGGTGTGCTTGGTCGGGAAGATTTGCCAGGAGCGATACTGTAATTCCGTCGCGTCCAGGGCCGTGCCCCGTCGCATTTTCGTGAGTGCTAATCGTAAATCAGAAAGCGTGTATGGGGCGTCGAGGTCGGTGTTAGGGGCGCCGGAATACGTATATGCTGGGCCTGCAGGATCAATTGTGCGGCAGATGTAGCGGTCACAAAGTTGTCGCGTGAGTTCATCCGTAGTGCCCTGAAAGGCATGCAGAGCACGGTGGAGCTGGCGTTGCGTTTCCCCCTGGTGGTGGAGAGATCGAGAAGGCTTCTAAAGAGTCGCCGCGCACTCTTAGAGCTCATCTGGTTTGCAGCCTTCGAACAGGTGTCTGCCCAGTTAGCATAAGAAAGTTGTGCGAAATATGCAGCCGCCTCTGCAGTGAGCGCCTCAATGCGAGCACGAAGTTCCCGATTAAGTTTGTTGCGTTTCCAGCGCCTTACGAGCCCGCGGCGAGCGTACCAAAGATGTAGGAGGTGTGGATCGATTGCAGGAGTCAAATTAGAGGTTGCAAGGGTGCGAGTGTTCACTTGTTTCATATGGAGGGCGTATGATGCCCACGCTGCATATTCGGTCGAGGAGAGGACGGCAGGGAATGGTTGCATTCTGAACTGAGTCCAATCGGTGAGACGGGCTTGGCCCCAGTGCCGGCGCATTTTCTGCCGCGGTGTGAACGAAATGCGGAGTAAAAAGTGATCGCTGCCTAGGTTTTCGCCTAAATTTTCCCATGTAGCATCGCGGATGTGACGGGTGAGGGAGAGGTCGGGGCATGTGTCTCGCGTGACCGAGTTGCCGGAACGTGTGGGTTGTGCCAGATCGGTAAGAAGCGTCAGGCTCAGCGAGGAAATGAGCTCCTTGAGCTCTCTGCCCCGGGCCTTCTCGTAGTGGTAACCCCAGTGAGGGCTGGGGGCATTAAAGTCCCCGACAATCACCAATGGTTGTCGGGCCGCTATACTCAGCGCCCTATGGAAGAGATGCGCAAACGAAGCCTTCGCAAGGCGAGGGGGACAGTACACGTTTAGGATATGTATTGATGGTTGGCCCCTCCGCTGAGACAGCACTGATATCATGCAGGAGTCGTAAGGAAGATCCAGATCGAGGTCAATCTGTATCGCCGTGTAAGCTTTATGCACGAGGAGGCATGTTGTGGTGCTGCCTACATAGGAGCAGTATCCAGAAAGGGATGGAGCAGGGCCAGATTCTTGGAGCGCCAAGACGGCCGGCTGAAAGCCAAGTGAGCTGAGGAAAAGGGAAAAATGTGAACGCTTTCGCCTGTTCCCGAAGCCTCCAGGGTTCCATTGTATGATCTCGAATTTAGACGCAAAGTTTGAACGGGACGTACGATTGGTAGCCATCGTGACTGTCTTAGGTTTTATATTTGGTCCTCCATCTCCCGCTCGGAATCCTCAGAGGCAGGGAGGCACGTAAATGAATGACGAAGGTATGATACTGGTGCACACAAGATAAACATGAGATGCGTGTCATGTAGCAACATGACTACATGCTATGCCCATGATGCTCGCAGCCGTTTCGCTAGCTTTACATATGCCAAACTTGGTATTACGCGACGCAAATGGACGGCATAGGTAAATGACACATCGAAACATCATAATCACGACATGCGTGTTATGTAACAAAATCACTACATGCCACAATGATAATGTCGCACGGCCGTTTCGCTAGCTTTACATATGCCAAACTTGGTATTACGTGACGCGAATGGCTAACAAAGGTATGTGACTGTGGCAAACTTGATAATCATGAGACGCGTGTATTGTGAGAACATGAGTAAATGCCACAGTCAAGGCACCAGCACATTCCCACGTGACGCGGTGCGCGTGCTCGCCGGCGTGTTCATTTCGTCGCGTCACGCCGGCGTTTGCACGCCATGCACCGGTCCTGCCATATACTCGCAGGCGCGTGCCGTGCTGGGTTGCTTTGACGCATGCGTGTTTCAGTGCGTCCGGTGTCCCTCTATCACGAAAAGAAGGAGCGCATCGGCGCGAAATGCAGCATGTCGCATTTCGTGCCAGTTGCCGTCAGGCCGCGCCGACGGACGGTTGTCGCACTTGGCGTCAAACTATAGAGTGCTCGCGTTTTGCTAACGTTGCGTCGCTGTGCCCAGCGTGTGCACACGGCAACGCTACATCGGAGTGTATTGGGCCCTTCATTATGCGCTCGCGGCTGTTTCGCTAGCTCCACATATACCGAATTTGAAGTTACGTGACTTCAATGGATGACGAAGTATATTACTCATGCAAACATGATAATCCTCACACGCGTGTCATGTAAGAACATGACAACATGGCACGCTCATAGCGTGCTCGCGGCCATTTCGCTAGCTCCACATATACTAAACTTGGTATTACGTGACGTGAATAGGTGATGAAGGTAAACGACACATCCAAGCATGATAATCATGACATGGAAATCATGTCCGGCATCATTTATCTCCACCTTGTAACGTTGTGCTGATTTTAAAATGACACATCTGAATTTTTCATTCGTGCTTCGCATGTCATCGATTCCCACTATACTTGGAATATGCCAGTATTTTTATAATTGTTTATTTGCATATATTTCTGTTTTTCGTTTTCTGATTGTCACGGACGGCCATTTTTGGCGACCCCGCGTCACGGCAAATAACGGGCGCCGTACTCCCCCACTGACCATGGGAACGGCGGGCGCATGAAAGAGAGCCGAGAAGTGCAGAATAGGGTGCTCTTCTTCGAACGTCGCCGCCGACGTTTGATCCTTTGTAACTGCGGCGGCGTCTGCAGGGTCATGGAAGGCCGCGATGTACCCCGAACAAGGATTAGACTACGGGATGCACCGGCTGAGAGCCAAACAGTCTGACCGTTCCCACGGGGAAAACCGTGGGAAAACATCTGGTGGCCAAGCCGTATGATAACACCCCAACAGGTTGTCACTCTCGCTAGTTGAGGGCTCTCTCCTAATTAAAAAGGGATGGGTCAATATTTTTTTGGGTAGAGTTTCCATCAATGAAACGCGCATGATTGGACCCATGTAGAGGTCCCCAAGGAAGAGAGCGAGGAGACACGAGGGGGCTTTAAGCGCAGGATTTCGCCCTGCTAGGCAGACTAGTCGCTGACCAACATGGTGTAAAAACAGATCAACAAGCATCTCTTCTAGAAGTTTTTAGTCTGGCTCTGTATCGGCTGGCCACCTAAACTTAGCCGTTCGTCTAGTTGTGACGCGATATTAACGTCTGCAACGTAGACATCGGGACTTAGCCTCGAGTTAGCTCAACCTGCTCGAAGTCACCTGCAAGCACTAGACTCCCGGAGCCACCAGCGTTGCAACACCGCCGACATCGCAGTCGTGCCAGAACTCTCTTCGGCTTCTCGCATCCGATCGTCGGGGACGCAACGCTTCCGGTCATCACACGTATGCCTTCACCTGTTTATATCTTCGAACTTTCTCCTCCGTAGTTTTATTGTTATTAGTTTGTGTAGTTTGTAATAGTTCTCCCTCGTAAGCTGGTTTATTGTTTTTTATATATATTTTTTATGTATCAAGTGTTGATGTATTTTGTTAGTTGTATTGAAGTGTTGTACTAGATCCCGTGAGCTGTAATATCACTAGAGTAAAGTTTGTTTTGTTTTCTAACGTCTCTGATCTCTTCACTGTCTCTGCTTGCGTACAGAACGAACTAACCTGCTGTCATTCCCGTCGCCGACTTCGCGCTGGCGACGCTAGAGTGGCAGCTTGTAACAGTGATAATGCCTAATTTTCGCTAGCAATCAGTAGAACGATCTCTAAAACTCTATTGTGCTATTATTGCAGACTTCATTTTTATCTAGCTCATTTTCCTTAAAGAGTGATACATCTTTGCCTCCAATATGTAATGGCGCTTCACCAATATATCTTGCTGCTATTATGTAAGTAATAGAACGGTGTCTGAAGGAAACCATCGTATCGGAACACTCTAGCACAGCGCTGGCTAAGCGTGGTGGTGAAGCTTGTGTTTCAGACGTGAAAGTTCCGATTGTCACTTCATTTTGTAGTGAGGTAAAAGGACCTAAATGTGTCAGTCACCCATCATTAAACGATCCCAAGGAAGTCTCTGAAAACGGGACTAAGGAAACGATGCACTGTATGAAATCGGCCTGCGTTAACACTAAGATAACTTGTGCATTTGCTACGATGATATATACCCTGATTGGGTATGTAGGGTGTTTGACATAATAATGTCGTCAATCGATAGTGAGTGCTGTCACTCCCCTTCTTGTCCATGTCTTAGTTTTCGCTTGAATGACCAGTTCGGCCTTTCCCTGCATGACTGAGTCAGCTTAAAGCCCTCCTATATTTGAATACACCATACTCTAAATTGTTGAGCATTTTTTTTCTAAACACAGTTTTCAACGATGTTGTAGCCTCCGAGATTTCTTTCTATATTCAGCTGGATTTAAGACATGAAATCTGCCCAAACGAGGGGATTCAGTCACATACAAATGTCTAAGACTACGGGACTCTCTGACTTCCAGTGACCTATGCGAAGGCCATGCTGCAATAGGGACCTATTAAGCTGAATGAATAAGGGCAGAATTGTTGCTATTGCGGTATTTACGCAGCTAAACATACAACACGACATACTCTTTCATACCATCGGGCGTAAGTGAGTTGTAATTTTACCTGTTATGCTCGGTGATCCAATAGCCGGTCTGCTTTGACACGTGCCACAGAAATATTTGTATTCAAACTGCCATTTTTAAGGTTATGAAATGTTTAAAAAGGTGTTTAGTGTAGCTTAACTATATCCAGCACAAAAGCCACCTTACCGCGCGGTAAATAAAATTCTCACTTGAATATTTGACCAAATCACACTCGTGTGCGTTTTGAAAAAGTACGTCACAGTCCCATTCTTAGCTTAGGAATTGTATCCAGAAGTTGGAAAGGTGAACAAGTAGCGAGAATGGTGTACCCTTCACTAATATTGAGTTTATTGTTTGCGAGGAAGCCCGCCTCGGCGGAACAGTGGCTAGGGAGCTCGGCAGCTGAGCTGAAGGTCATGGTTTGATCCCAGCCGTAGCGGTCGCATTTCAGTGCAGGGGAATGGTAGAGGCCCATGTACTGTACGGTGTCAGTGCATGGTAAAGAACACCAGACGGCCGAAATTTCCGGAGCCCTCCATAAATATACTCTCATAGTCATATTGTGGTCTTGGAACGTAACCCCCCACCCCATAATATTATTATTATGCTTCTGACAAAATGCTGTATTGTCCCATCAAGTTATGTGAAAAGAACATCGTTCTTCCAATGACCGTTTTTTTTTCTTGTTTCTAAACATAAGTGCAACCCTGGCTGCATCTGTACGTGCAAGTTCTGCGGCGTTCGTGTCGAAGCTTGTGCCACCTGAAGAACTTCTTTCAAGCTGACATGTTTCTAGAACACAGCAGTTCGTTGGATATTTAGAGAAAATAACACGTCACAAATTCACTCATCTTAATCTCTTTACTCCAATTGTCCGCCCCAATATCAAGGTTCTTAATTCGGTTGTTATAACCAGTTAGTAAATGAAAAAAAAATGACAAGCTACAATATTCTAGATATCTGAACGATCCCTCAGTGCCTTTGCCCATCCAGGTACCTACGTTGGTGAAGCCACAGTCATGACCTGGCGACTCTGCCCATGGGCTCTTGTTTCTCCAGACCATATAAAGTTCTTTCTTGTCATGCCTGTCAAAAAACATGTGACTCTGCGTTCCAACTTGAGTGTTGTGAAATTTTTGATACAGAGAATATCAATAAAAAAGCCATTGCCATCGCTTGTTAGCCACGCTACTGGCAACTTTAGCAATGGCGCCTCTTTACTGAAGATGAGAAGTCGGCTTTATTACCAGTAACTGGTTTCAACTGTGAGTGCTCCTATATTTCGACTGGTGCAACGATGCAAATCTTTGAGGCGGAGACGCGACGCTGTATGACGCAAGTTGCAATCGATATGGAAACAGTGATCAGCATTCGTATCGGCGAAGGGTTCGTTCATACGATCGTTAGTTTCTCGACAAGTTTGCCCATTGGATAAACAACAGCCTCTGCCAACGAAAAGGTTGTTGTGAATAGAGAAGCCTGTAAGCTGTTCATGCGAGTTTGAAACAGCACAGCACGCGGCGTTAACTGCCCTGATCACGAAGCAGGTCCCGATCGTTAGCAGATTGCCGTGTCAAGATACGCAGCAGAGCGCCTCTCTTCTAGCGTTGCTGTCGACATTGATGTGAAGTCAAATTTATCGGTTAGTTCTGAAATCGAGGCAGATGCCATATATCTGTGTTTACTGAAGCAGCACAGTCATTGCTAGAAGGATAAATGGCTTATTGATGCATTTATTGCCGATTCTTGTTATAGTATACGCTCTTCCTCCCACCCCTTCCTGTCTTTCCCAGACGCTACAAATTATCTAAACAACAAATTTCTGCTTTTTACAACTCATTTTCCCAAAACTTTCTTTAAAAAGTTCACGCTATTATGTACCCCTTAAAAATAATCTCTATGGCCACTACGGATCCTAACTATTCCAACCCTTTAAGTCCTTTCCCAATTCGGTACATTTTAGCGCCTTGTGCCACATTCTCTTTTGCCGATTGTTTTACCGCAGGGGCAGCCTGCCATAAGAACATCGGAGCAACGGGATGCCCTCCTTGCATCGCAGAATCTGGACACGCAGCCTTACTTGTGAACCGGGGTGCCAGTGTCTTGGCCCTGCGTGGTCTGCACGCATATAGGTGAGATGCAATTGCCGTCCTGTTGGTACATCAATAAAGTACATCAAAAGGATCTTGTAGTACTGGCGACGTAACTGGCTTTTTTATTTAAGTTTCTCTTCCTTTTTTCTTCCTCTCTCCCCTTCCCCGGTGCAGGGTAGCCTACCGGGGCTCAGCCCTGGTTAACCTCTCTGCCTTTCTCCTTGTGTTCTCTCTCTCTTCTTTTTTCCGAGCATTTGAGTGGGATTAAGATTCACAGTGAGGCAATATAATCGATGTAAGAAGGTATAACATGGAGAGAATGCAACACGCCATGAAGAACGGAGGAAGCGTCAAAGCAATGAAAAGAAAACTTGGGATTGGCAAAAGCCAGATGTATGCACTAAGGGACAAGGAAGGCAAAGTAACTAACAATATGAATAGGATAGTAAAATTAGCGGAGGAGTTTTACAGAGATCCGTACAGTAACCAGCACAACCACGACCTTAATAGAAGAACTATAGCAGTAACCCAAATGACATGCCACCAGTGATGATAGAAGTCAGAAAAGCCTTGGAGAGCATGCAAAGAGGCGAAGCTGCTGGTGAGGATCAGGTAACATCAGATTTGCTGAAAGATGGAGGACATATTGTGTTTGATGAGGACATTAGGTGCCTGCAGACGGAAAGAGTACCATAATCTTGGAAGAATGCTAAAATCATCTTAATACATAAGAAAGGAGATGACAAGGACTTGAAGAACAAGCAGGATTTCGGGCTACTTCAACAATCGACCCCATTCATTCTATCAATCAGGTAATAGAGAAATGCTCACAGTGGAGCCAACCGCAATACATAGCCTTCATAGATTGTGAAAAGGCGTTTGATTAAGTAGAAATATCAGCAGTCATGCAGACACTGCGGAATCAAGGCGTCGACGAAGCATATATAACCATCCTGGAAGAAATTTACGAGGGAATGAACTGCTACCATAGTGCTTCGTAAAGAAAGCGACAGAATTACCAATCAAGAATGGTGTAAGGCAGGGCGATACAATCTCCCCAATGCTATTTACCGCATGCTTACAGGAGGTTTTCAGAGGCCTAGAATGGGAACAGTTAGGTAAAAGAGGTAATGGAGAGTACCTTAGTAACCTGTGCTTCACCGAATACATTGCTCTGCTGAGTAACTCAGGGAACGAATTGCAACTCATGATTATGGAGTTAGACAAGGAGAGCAGAAAAGTAGGTCTTAAAACTAATCTGCAGAAAACGAAAGTAATGTACAACAACCTCTGAAGAGAACACCGCTTTGAGATAGGTAATAATGCACTTGCAGTTGTAAAAGACTATGTCTACAGAGGACAGGTAATAACCGCGGAGCTGAACCACGAGACTGAAGTAACTAAAAGAATAAGAATGGGGTGGAGCACATTTGGCAAGCACTCTCACATCATGACAGGTGGATTGCCACTATTCTTCAAAAGGAAGGTATATAACAGCTGCATCTTGCCGGTACTTAGCTACGGAGCAGAAACCTGGAGACTTACAAAAATTGTTTAGCTTAAATTGAGGATGACGCAGCGAGCAATGGAAAGAAAAATGGTGGATGTAACCTTAAGAGACAAGAAGAGAGCAGAGTGGATTAGGAAAAAAACCGGGGTTAAGAATATCATAGTTGAAATCAAAAAGAGGAAATGGACATGGGCCGGGCATGTAGCCCGTAGACAGGATAACCGCTGGTCATTAAGGGTAACTAACTGGATTCCTAGAGAAGGCAAGTGGGTTAAAGGGAAACAGAAGGGTAGGAGGGTAGATGAGATTAAGAAGTTTGCGGGTATACATTGGCAGCAGCAAGCACAGGACCGAGTTGACTGGCGGAACACGGGAGAGGCCTTCGTCCTGCAGTGGATGTTTTCAGGCTGATGATGATGATGAATATAATCGATCTCGTAAACAACAGAAATGGTACTTGCACGTGCTGATAATGATGATGATATGCTCCAAGTTCTATTTATCGATCGTATTGCCTACCTGCTTAGGAATATAAGTCAGAAGCAAACATGGAACGAAGAGAATAAAGAACATACGACTCGGATTGCTACTTGCTGCATAAAGAAAGTGAACGCTAAATAATTTCAGCGTGCAGTGTCTGCGTTACTGCGACATGTAGAAAGTGTGCGCAATATGTCTTCTTGAACATATCATCACTTGATATGTTGCATTGTCCGTGCAAACAATCCTTCGACCAAGGACCTACACGAGAAAAAAAAAGTAACGTTTGTTTTTTACGTTTGATAGAAAGGAAGCCCTCCTTTTGCTTAATAGAGTTGTTATGTCAATTGAAAGAACTGATTCTGTTGGCGCAGCAGCTCTTGCAGTGGAATGTGGGCAAGCGGCACAACTCTCTGTTGGGGCATATGTAGGGCCCTACAAAATGAAAAATATAGTGCGCTAGGCTTCAGTGGGAGAGTGTTTCTATCACTGAGCGTGTAACGAAATCATAAACAATACACAGACAGATAGGCAGACAGAATGGTGATTGAGGGCTTCACAAGGGAGAAGTCAGAAGAAGGAGCGACAACAATATAGGCGCGCGACGAACTATTTGCATTTGCATCTTCCGGGAAATGCTGACGTAGCGTCTGAGACGTTTTGGAAATGCTGCACATGCAAGTACAACAATTTCCCATATGTTGCAACGTATTTCAGCGAACAGCTCCACAGGGACCTAGGAGACCATGGTTTGAATTTTCGAAAAACGTACCATATTTATTCATACAGCGGCATACTGTTACATCCGCTGCTGTTCTACGAATATCGTGCAGCGCTGCTTTCGAGAAAAAAATATTTGGAATGCCGCATTGCACCATCAATTTTTTATTGCCCCATCTCTGATTTCCCAACATAATGACGACAATTCACGTTCAACATGAACGCAATATGTTTTGCACGTCGCTCGCCGTTCGTTGATCACCCGCACGAAAGATAAAAGAGAAAGAAAACCATGGCAACGAAAAGCAAAGTAAAAGTAACCTGTTCATCAATATTGATCACTGGTATCTTGACAGACGGACATCAAAGGACAGAAATTTATACATCTTAAAGCTTTGCGAAAGCTTATCAACGCCAATGGAGCCATAATATACAAGTATATAATCATTTTCTACGCACAGCGTTTGGTTGACACATCGTGAACTTATTTACAGCGCAACACCAGAAAAAACACAGGAAAGGGAAGGAACAAAAGAGAAAGAAAAGACGGCGCTGGTTGACACGACTGGATAAGAGCATTCAACGGAGAAATCTTGTGTCAAGTGCGAGCAATAGTTAGTACTGATAAACAAACAAAAAAGACGGAAACTGCTGACTTTTTTTAGGCATACCAGATATAAGCGATTACGCCTGCTCACAATCATATTTCGTATACTTTTTTGCGGGAAATCATGTTTCATAAGAGAGGTTGACACGTACACGAAAGAGTAAAAGAGAGACAAGGGGAAACTGAAGGGGGAAAATGAAGACCAGAAGAGATTGTCTTTGTTTAACCCTGCTTTTTCGTCTACAGGGGCCCGAGTCAGGATGCAAACTAAAGGCTAAAAGCCAGTTGGGGTGAGGAATAGTTAAATAAGCACGTAAAGAGGATACAAAGCCATACAGAAAGTTATACCAAAAGCGAAGTAAGTGTTTATCTATCTATCTATCTATCTATCTATCTATCTATCTATCTATCTATCTATCTATCTATCTATCTATCTATCTATCTATCTATCTATCTATCTATCTATCTATCTATCTATCTATCTATCTATCTATCTATCTATCTATCTGTCTATCTTCAAGTGCATATGAGTATATCAATGCGATGACGGGTTATATGTACGTAGGGCTACGTTGACACGTCGGGGAAAACAACGTAGTTTTCGTTAAACAAAACAACGTGGGCGTGAGCCCTTTGGAACAAGGACAAAATACTTTAGAGAACATCACTCCTCCCGTAAATGCACCACGAAAGAAAGCTTTTCGCTAGAGGCAGGTCCATGCTGCTTCGTTCTATTCTTTCTCCCCTTGCTCGTTGACGTCACAAGAAGTGCGCTTTCACCTCTTGATGGATCATCGTATACGATCACTCGCAAAACATATACTCGTAAAACATCCAGCTTCTTTCGTTTATTTTGTTTCTTTCATCGGCGTTGAAAGAATAAATATACAAGAAAAAGAGCAAACAACCTGTCTTTTCTACGGGTGGTGCACTGTAGCTTGGATGTCTGGACTAAGCGCCTGCGGGGGTGACCTGCGCCTGGTCGGGGACTGTGAGCGACACCCTGTTGTTTATCTAACTCCTTAGCCTTGCCTGCCCTTTCACTGCGGTGTCGGTCATTCAGTGAGGAGGCCGTAAAAGAAAGCCCGAGGCGAAATGAACAGTTTCTTGTATTGTTGTTTAGTTTCTTTTATTTCATCTCTTTTCCTGTTAACTTACTAAGCATAGTTCTTCGAAAGGCAAACTCTCAATATGGCGTTTTTGTTTTCTTCACCGACGGGGGTGAGCTAGAGGATTTTTTTTTTTGACTGTAACGTGCAGCACCCTGAGCTCTTTGCCTTCTTAGGTAACAAGTAAATCCCTTGCTTGGGGGTTTACTTGTTACCTTAAGATTTCTTGTTTAAGTAAATGTGTGGGTTACTTTCTCTTGTGTAACTTATCTTGTGGAGCTTAACCGACACTTGTGTAGCTTCGACGCAAATGTCAATGAAGTGCTATTCCAGATGTGTACTTATATCTGCCGTACATTTACGTGTATAGACGGTTCTTGTCATACAAAGTCTTCCTCATCATCTTTCGTCATTCAATACTTAGCAGTAGAGCAGACATTCAAATTATGTCGAGTTACGTCTTCTACCGTTGTGGAACTGTGTGCGATTCTTTCTGCATTGCGCATTATAACACAAATTAAAGAGGCGCTAAAGTAGGTCGCTTTCAGCGAAAGCTGCTCCAGCGTCGCTGCAAAGTGATAAAAAATTCCTCTAAACACTTTCTTATTGTATGAGGCCCTAAAAGAGCTCGTAAAAGCAAAATTCATGAACCACGTGATCACATTTTAATGAATACCAGGTTACTGCAGCATTAAAAGAAACACTGCAATGGACGCCGCTGCAAATGGGGCATTTAATAGTGAAGGTATAGTTAGTCTTTGAATTTCATGCACTGAAATCCATCTAGTCTCAAAACAGAAATCTTGTAGCCTCACCGATACAAATACAAATGGCTCGATCAAAAGTCAAGAAGTTCGGACGTGTATTTAATCGAGCATTGCATAAATCTACGCAATCCATTGGATTTCGGGAAAAATGGGAGATTTGAAATATTAGTCGACCGCCTAAAGCTTGATACAGCGCTTCCGCGACCCTTGCTACACTGGTAAAACGTGCGTCTACTACAGAGTGTTCCTGTGGTCACTCATGATGAAAATGTACATCACCTGCTTTTTGAGTGTCGTAAATTTGGGTCAGAATGAAAAGTATTAAGAGGAAGTTCAATATTTTTGGATAGGAAGCCTTTCACTGTTAAACAATTCTAGGTCTATGGCCAACTTCAGGTCCTCAGGAATTAGCGCTTATCGCTTTCAATAAGTTTCTTGAAGAATCATGTACATTGTGGAATATCAGTCTATACTGTGCACGATATCACCTTTGTTTACATATAATGGAAATGTGTATTGCTGAGACTGTGCGTTTGATTGTATACGTAATCATTTGTCTCAGTGTAAACTGACATTTCCTGTTTGGAGCCCCGCCGCAGTGATCCAGTGGCTAAGGTACTCGGCTGCTGACCCGCAGGTCACAGGATCCAATCCCGGCTGCGATGGCTGCATTTTCGATGGAGACGGAAGTGTTGTAGGCCCGTGTGCTCAGATTTGGATGCACGTTAGAGAACCCCAGGTGGTCGAAATTTCTGGAGCCCTCCACTATGGCGTTTCTCATAATCATATGGTGGTTTAGGGCGTTAAAGCCCACATATCAATCAATAAATCGATCAATCAATCAATGATTTTCTGCTTGAATGTGCAATACAACACTTGAGTAGATAGCAACTTATAGGGCGCATCTCAACTGTCATCTGATGTTCGGCTGTGGTGCACTTTCACATCGTATGTAGTACTGTAATGCATTTTGTACCTTATTGCATTTCTTACAACATATTTTGTCTGCTAATTGAGGAGTAGCCGGTGCCACCATAACGGCACCACTCTTTTCTATTTCATTATTCGAATAAAACAAAAAACATGTGGGCTAAAAAACTTAATCTTTGTAAGTCAACCCAACTATTCATCAAGTGATATAAGCTTCGGCGATTTCTCGTGTAACCCTTGTTGCGGAACAGAGCATCGCATGTTCAGTGCACTCTTTAAAGGCGAATCCCACTTTGAGATCCGGAGCAGCCACCAAAAAGCTGCAGCGAGAACACGAATCGCACCAAGAGAATTGTGCCAGTAAAACAGGTGAATGCTCCACGTGAGGCCACTCGGAAAATTGTTTATGCATATGCCCACGTACACCTGCTTCGGAATTTATTCGACGTACCCGATATCCGCCTTCGAGAGTGCGCACAGTCACCCAGAGAACATTTCCGTAAATATCATATCCACATTCGGTTTGTCTTCATCGCTGCTGCTACTGTCGAAACCTATGCTTTCACTATCGCCCAGAGTTAGAAGCAACCCGTAACTCGCACAGCAAGATAAAACTACGCTGTTTCAGGAGCGTAAACAAGTGGTCAGGCTGATCAGACACCACCTGAAAAATGCTGAAAGCAACCGACTTGCCTCACTATACCGGAAATGGTGGCACCACGTTGCCGGAGTTCTGGTAAAATCCACCTCTCACAGACGTAGCTACGCTGAACGCACTCCGTCGTGGAGTGGGTTGCTCCGAATCTGCCAGCAGAAAACACGAACTTGCTCCGAGTCGACCAGTGCAACGCAGCTTCTGGGCCCGGCCAAGCAGCAAATATTCTTGCTACAGCTAGATCATTTGAATTCGTTGTAAGGAACCGACCTTGGTCGAGAGGAGAGAGAGCGTTATGTTACAAAATGTCAAAACTGGACGCTAAGCTTACTTCTCTGATTCACTAGTTACGCGGACACCTACAAGTGAATGCAGTGGTTGCAATTATTAATTCATTTGTCCGAACTAATTTAGTGCATGCTTAACAAAGCTTCAAATACGGTGAGGTGTTGCATATTAAACGGGAATTCGGAGTGCAGAAAACCAAGACATTCACAATAACAATCAACAGGACTTTCACAAGAACAGGAGACAGGAAAGTTTCCTTTAGTTAATTTTGTGAATTTATTTTTTTGTTCCCTTTTTCAGTGAAAGTACACTCGTCTTCCCATTGTTCTCTTGCAAGTTCAGTGCAGTAGCAGCAAGGCTTGCGATGCTTCAGATGAACAAGGCCACTTCTTGTTGGTTGTTTGGGATGGAACAAGGGGGTGTTCGCGATTATGGTGCACACTTTGTCGTAGGTGGTCTCGAGGTGATGACATAAAAGGAAGCACGCCAACTCCTGATTAATGGAGCAATACTTGGATGGTTGTTTTCCGCGTGGAAGCCAGAATGAGGACCACTCGGTGAACGGGGACACATCTCCCATGGCGTGAGGAATGAACGCTTGGACTTTCGTATCACCATTGTCAGAGGCCACTTTTTTGTTTATTTATTTCTCACACCCCAAACGTCACTGAAGAAAGAGGTTTTACGTGAAAGATGAGTATATCAAGTAGAATTCGATGCTCATTAAGACTGCACAATGTCTATCCAGCTTCAATCCGCCCGGGCACCGTGCACAGTCGAAGTGCAGGTGCCAAACATCTGTGCGCAAAACTATCAACAGAGCCCACATATGGTTTAAAGATGGACCATCCGTCCATCTTCCGCGCCGTCCGTCTGTTCGTTCGTTCGTCCATCTATCCGTGTACCCATGTGTCCGTCTGTCCATTCATTCATTCATTCATTCATTCATTCATTCATTCATTCATTCATTCATTCATTCATCTGTCCGTCCTTTATACCAGTTGGCGACTTCAACGTAGACATTATGGGCCTTAGGATTTAGCAGGGCTCGTTCATCAGCATTCACTGCATGGATATGCCTGGATTTCTCACTGTCTTGATGAAGAATATGGATGCCATCTTTTTGTCGTTTGTCCAGATTGAGTGGCAATCTGCAGGCAGTCTGGACATCTAGACTCGAGGACCATCGTAATGCAAGCTTTAACTTAAAGTGTTCTTGTGGCACTTCCCAAGTTCTCTCAGAACACTAATAGATTTAGTTCAGATGCCTGAAGTTCAAGTGGAGTTCTTGTGCGCAATGTGACCACCCGCTCGCCGCGTTGTTCAGACTACATCGCGAAAAAGATAGCAGGTGTTTTTCGTTTGTTTGTTTGCTGTTTAAAAACATTTTTTTTAATTTAAGGCTTCACGCAGGTCAATAGAATTTATTTCTCTCTCTGTAGTGATTGTCTCGCATTCACAGTTCATTCAACAGTCAAGCATGCAGAAATCCCTGGGTGTTATATTCCCCGAGAACATGTCCTGGTCACCACATATTGATTCTCTCAAAAGTAGTATGGCCCGCACCGTAGGTGGATTAAACGGGCTGCGATATTTACTACGAACAAGCGTAAAGGACCATATCTACAACGCACTTACACATTACCGTTTAACGTACTGTCTTCTAGTTTGGTCGACTACAAAACAGTATAATTTAGGATCACTTCAAATGGTTCAAAACCGTGCGCTACGTGCAATACAGAATTTAGGACGTATGATAAGTACCCAAATATATTATTTCAAAAATAAAATATTAAAGGTGCCCAAACTCTACACATGCAAATTATTTCTTGAAATTATGTGGCAATTTAGGTCTGACAAACATTTCTTCCGGAGTAAGTACAGTGCGAAAACGACAGGCTACAAATTCAGATATAGTTTTACATTTATACCACATAGCAGAACAATTTACAAGGAACACAAACTTGCTTTTCGAATTCCTAACCTCCTCAATGACAATACCTTTACCATAGATCTCCTCAAATCCAGAATTAGGAAGCAAGCGTATCAAAAAACAATAAAAGAATTATTATTTTCAGAGAACTAATGCAAATAAAAGAATACTAAAGTTCTGTATAAATGTTATCTCTAGTGAAGATTTTTCTTTTTCTTTTCTCACATGTGGATTGCGAGCCCTACAAGTTGTTCCTAGTTTTTTTGTGTATGTATGTGTAGATGAGTATATTGCGATTTTCTTTTTCTGCTCGAGAGTTGTGCGTGCAATTTTTTCGGTAAAAGTGTACTTACGTTTTCTTCTCTTTTTTATTGCTATATGACTGTGTAATATTTATCAGAGGAGTAGAACTTGATTTTCGTGTACCCTTTTATATTTGTGAATATCTTTTTCTGCTGCTGCTGTGTGGGTGGCACGGCCCAGTCACGCAATGTGTGCTTTTCACCGTGTCTCCTTGGACAATTTTGTAAATGTTCTTAGTAAACTGATAAACAAAGAAAAGAAAGAAAGAAAGAAATAAAGAAAAAAAGAAAAAAATTCATCCCACGACGAGGAAATCGACGAAGATGTTTTGAGAATGAAGCAAAGCATAAAAAAAGCGAACGACATGAGCGCGTGCTGGTTCAGGACGATGATCATTCATGTTAACACGTCGCTCAACAATGCTCGAATTAAACAGCTCCCCTAAAAACAAACAAACATAGTTTTCTGAATTTATAGTTCCAAGGCTTACGCATTTGACACCTGCAACGCTGACATGACAAATATGTCATGTTTAGGGTAAGTTATGTGGAGATTGTGCGCATGAACGTATGACATCATGAAGTACATAGTTGCCTTTGCTGTGGCAACTCATTGATACGTTCTTTGGGCACACCTGGACTTCACGTTAGGAAGAGTTACGGCATAATTTGACTGTGTTTAGGCACCTCTCTGAGCGAGTCAACCGTCTTTAGGAGGGAGGCGCTCACTGCAACCATCAAGCTGGAAGGCAATCTTGACACGGTCAAAATACCAACCGAAGGTCAAGACTGGAGCCTACCCTGCATGCACATACCCTTGAAATTGCAGACTCAAAGTACAAGGAAAGCAGTACCCTGGTTAGCAACTTTCGACTAGAAGTCATAAGGTGAAATAAGTTTCTCAAACGTTGACACAACTTCCAGCATAATGAGCCCATAAGGACTGAAATCCGAAACCGAATCCAAGAACCAGAGAAGGCTGCTGCCGGGATGTTTCATTCTAAACTACAAAGAAGAGGGGCACTGCTTATTTCTTGTACGACTTTGTCACCTACTAAGCTACTGCTTCCTCCGGTTGGTACAATAAAAGAAAATAAAAACATTCACATACTCTGTTTGAAAACAGGTTTCCGGCAGTGTTTGGTAAAACTTCAGCTTGAGCTAGCTGGTACAATATTATCTGTAGTGTCATTGAGCGGAAGATAGAATAAGTAATAAACACGAGTTATACTTGCGCACGTACTTGTCCTGTTTTTTTGTTAGTTTTCACGTCTTTTTCCCAGCGAAACGAATTTAGAAAGACAGTTTCCTGCCATATCTGGCGTCGTTCTCATGTACGTCTTCTTTTTTTATAAAATTTCAGTGCTCCTCTCCTTTCAGCTGATTTGAGACACGTAAGCGAAAATGCAGGCGCCAGGTCACGTTCCGGAATTTATTAAACATGACTATATCCTGTAGTTGGTAAAGATTACAGCACATCCCACTTCTTGTTTGTCTTACAGATGCACGTGCAAGCGTGGCCTCGGTAGCACCTATCCATCCAACAAGTCACGTCAACTTTCATTTGACTTGAAAGACAACATCACATATGCACTCCTGCTTCAGTTTCAATGCAGGCATGGAAGACATGTCACACTGTATGCGACGGAACAGACTGGGTTTTTTTTTTTTGTCTGGGAGCATCTTTGCAACCGTTGTGCAGCGTATTTTCTTTTTGTTCACGACTTAAGGGGGCTTGATGTTCTTAAAGTGCTTTTTTCATCTCTCTACTCTTAAAACGAAGCATGTGACCAGCAAGGAGCATCACATAAGAACAGCACTGGGCCTTTAGATGACAGCTGGCGAGCAATTCTGAGAAGTGGGGGACAATGCAACTGTCTGTCGACATGGCACTGAAAGCTTGACTTGAAGCCTGCTTAAAATGTTCTTAAACTTACATTGTCTATTTTCAGGTTTTTTGTTTCCAAAGTCATTATTTAACTACCTGTGTGTCCAGTTTTATGACTAATCGTCCTGTCAATGCCCCTATTTTATTCATGTAAGATCAAATCACGACCCCTGAAGCCGCATTCAGATGGAGGAGGAACGCTAGAGGCCCGTCTACTTCGATTTAGATTTAGGTGCACGTTAAAGACCACCACAAGGTCAATATTTTCGGTGCTCGTGCAATTTAAAACAAAAAAAAGTATGGTGGTTCCCTCCGTCATAAGAATCGGTATAACAAGAAAGTGAAACTCGTCTTCACAGAAGCAGAGCTTATTATGCAGCAACTCATGAGAGCTTGTGCAATGTCCTAATGCTTGGCAGCTCGAGCACCCCTTGACGTGGATGCCCCCGCGTTGACGCCTAGTGTCGCATCTTCATTACGACAACTAATGCCCATGGTCATGATTCAACCATTGGTGTAGTTGCTAAAGTTGTCAGCATATACCTGGACAAAGCGTATTGTGAAACCCACGCAATGAAGACATCTACAAGCGCTTAATAAACAATGGTACTGAATATACACTTTTCGAAAACGTTGTCAATTAGTGAGAAAAAGGACATGGTGTTTGCATCACAGAGAAAGAGAGGAATAAATAAAAAAAGAAGAGTAATTTGGAAACTTAAAAATGTGCTCACGCTTGGACGTCCACACCACGCTTCAGAAACACGCGAGGCTGAGGTTCGTAGCTGGAACCACGAACACGCAACGCTGGCTTTCGCCGTCCAACTGGCCCCTGTCTCGTGTTGTGATGGCACCACCTTCGCTCATCCACATCGTTGCCGTTGTGTGGCGCTTTCCCCTTTCCCTAGCGCAGGGTAGCCAGCCGGTCTAAAAACTGGCTACATCCTTGTACTTTCACTTGACCTCTCCTCTTTACTTCAGCACGTTTACTAGTAGGTGATATGGCACTCAAAATGGTTGGTGGTGAAGAAACACCGTTGGTAAACGTGGAAGTTGTTCTACTACGACAATGAACAGTCACTTGCTAACACGAAGCAAAAGGCAAATAAGATTACTGCGCCTATAGGGCCATCGTTCCTTAGTGGTATCGAGACGCTTTAACCATGACTCCCAATATCGTTAAACACATAAGCCGCACTTTAACTGCATAGTTGCCGAATGGTTCCCGATCCTGCACTGCACTGCTCACCTGTGGTGGCACCACCCCGCTCCGCCTATAGCTCCATTAACTAAGAAAAGCAGGCAGGAATAATGTGGGAGACTAAGGTATGTGGCGCCTTTGTAAAAACTCGTGCTTGTGCTTACATCATGGGCCGGAAAGTCATAGGATAGTTTCCCGGCCGCAGAATTTTTTCGGATAGTCTTTTCTTTCTCGTACATTGGCGTTCATTTAGTCAACGTCATATCTGTGACGGAAACACGTATGTGACTAAATTGATAGTTTAACTGGCAAAAAACAATTTTGTGCTAAAAAAAGTCTATACACAATTGTGCTTTACCACTCTTTTTTTTTTCCTTTACTACGGCGTCTCACATAATCATATGGTGGTTTTGGGACGTTAAACCCCACATATCAATCAATTCACTTTTTTTTTCAACAACTGCTTCGTTTTCATGTTTATGAAGCGATAGCTGGGGTTTCTCGAGAAGGGTTTCTAACGGTACGAGCAAAATAACTACACTCGAACCGACAAGTGGCGCGCCAAATCTTTCGCTTCATAAACGACAGATAAATCCTTTACTTCGTCACACCCGTCTGCAAATCTGTTTTATCCGATTTCGCACAAACTCGTACCAAGCTTTTGTTTCGTGGCGAGGCCGCTCCCGACAAGTAATCTCGTTAACTATGCTCCCACGCTCCGTCAGGTGTCAGGGCTGCAGATCTTGTTAGAAAAGGCAGCCGGTGACGGACGAGCACACGTATAAGAGAGTTTGTCGCATAATTAGTTTTCGCTCCGTGGCACTCGACTTTGCAAACTTTATGTATTATGCCACAGTGTCTCAGCGAAGACACCCTGCGGGAAGACGTCGTTCTGTGATTTCACTCTGCCCCCGCCACATCGTGCGCATGAGTTTTTTCCACTGCCCAGCGTTCGCAAAAAAAAAAAATAGAAAAAAGAGAGGGCTGTCGTGTTTTGCCAGCAACGATTATCGGATTAGCGAAGCGAGCCGAGTAAGGTTCGACATCGGTGTGTCCGTGTGCCTGGTTCTACCTGTTGTACAGTACAATTTTGGATCATATTTCAAACGCATTTCTTACGTTAGATATCGACATGTCTAGTCACCATTCGCTTAGAAACTGCCAATCCTAAATGCAACAAAATCATATGCACATCATGTTTTAAGCACCGAGCTGGTTTACCCATAGTAGTGGTTCAGGGGTTAATGTTCTCCACTGCTGACCACCTGGTCACAAAATTGAATCCTTACCGCAGCGGCCACCTTCTCGATGGAGGCTAAAATGCTCTAGGTATGTGTACGTTAAAAAGAAAACGTTGAAAAGCCCAAGGTGGCCGGAACTTTCGGAGCCATTCCTAATAGTTGTATCTTGATTTTGGGAGGTAAAATCCCAAATTTTATTATATTACTACCATGCCAGTTTGTGTTCTGTGAGCGCACAAATACAAGGATAGCTGGAATACCCACAGGAGAGTTGCAAGGTTGCGAAGCGTAACCACGTGAACTACGCATAAAGCCTTGCGTCTCACGCTTACGACATTTCGAGGACGTCCGAGTGTACCTCCGGCAGGTTATCTCTTTCGTTTTTCCGATTGCAAAGCTGCTTTAATATTTCAGAAAGAAGGAAAGATTATAGCAAGTTTAGGGTTTCATATAGTAAAGAAACATGCACCGTTGTTACGTATTGTGGCCAAATTGAACAGAACTGAAAGAGAAGTGCGAATCTTAGTATTTAGTACTGGCAATTATAACAAGTGACGCAAAACATTTTTCTCGTTTGTACACGTATAGCGTGTTTGCTCCATGCACCTGATGATTGCGCAAATGGCCCATACTAAATAAAAGTCAGAAAAAAAACGCTGAAATATTGTTCCAAACTTTTTTCATAGCTCGTTAGAGATTGGCGGGATTCGCTAATTCATTTGCACTGCCGACTGGAACGAGTTTTTTTTTTAATTTCGTTATAAAAGTAACTCACGCGTGTGTTGTACCACAACAAAAACTGTACGAATGAAAGCAAAATGATCCACGACGACAACACTTCGTCCACACTCCAACAAAAAAATAAAGGATACTCGTTACTCTTTTCAGTGAGTGCTGCCTTGTCGCGTATATGACTCTCTTTAAAGAGTTAACATTAACATTATTTTGGGCTCTACGACTCCCTAATGAGAGTATATTAGTATCCAAAGAGAGTTCGCGATTCTTCTTGAAAAAGACTCGGATACGAGGCAATTCAAAACTTACAATGAAGAATCCAAGGACTTCTTTCTCTTTCAATTTTGCTAGATCGCAAGAATGACAGAATTTTATATTCCTAAATCAAACAAGCACATATACCACTATTTTCGAAAAGGCTTGAATTACTTTCATCAATATAGGTCTTCACCATCTCGGAAAAAGAAAAAGAATGAATGTTTCCGTATACAACATGCCTTTCAGAGCGAACTCAAGAGCGAAATGCGCGTTGAGTAGGGCAACGTCGTGGTCGATGAGTTCGCGTGGTGCGGGCTTCGCTTCAAGAACCAAGTCGTTTACTCGTCCAATCGAAAGCGATATCAGTGTAAAGTGCACGCACTGTTTAGGGAACTTTCGCGGAGGGAGGCTTGCGAGGTCGACACCCCGATCTTCTCGGAGACGCTGCCAACTTCAGCACCAAGAACTCAATTCCTATTCGACTGCACTGCCCATAAGGATCTGAACGAGTAGTGATAAGGCATTCACAATGCACGCGAAAAGAAACTTCCTCGAATTGTATGCTCTTGATGTATTTTGTGAAGCGCGCTGAATTCGTCCGCATGCTCTGAAGGAATGTTGAAAGCGATTTTGTGAGACGAATATGATGCTTCCGCATAGTCCCCTCACCCTCTCAAGTCTTCACGCAAAGGGAAATGTAGAAATATATTGGGAAACCTTCATCTTACCACCGAAAACTCTTACGCGTCTTGCAGTTCGGTTGCAAGTGGCTGTTGACTGCGGGGCTTCGAAGCTTAATAAGTTGGGCACCACGTTCAACATGAGCTACTCATTTCCCACGAAGACTGCTGAAAGAAGTATGTCGTTTGGCTCTGTATGCAAACTAATTGTCCCGTTTTTACGAGCGTTTCACTTACAAATGAGTGTTTTGAGCTGACCCTTAACAACTTGAACAACAACAAAAAAGCGTCCCAGAGCGCCTTAAGCCAGGTAGCTCCATGCATCGCAGACATGGCATTCACCTTAGTTCATCATCGCCGGGTGCACTCTCGCCTGCAGTCGCGGTCACTGCCACTGCTACGTCGTCTTTCGCGATATGAGGATACAGTGGTATGCATATTCGTTTAAACGTGAATTGGCTTATATTGCCGAGTACAACTGCGGTGAATAGGAGACAATACTGAACGCTTGACCTCCATAGGCTATTAATTAGCCAAACGGGAAAAGCTTCGCTGCGAATATTATCCTCGGTCCATTGCCTCACAAACCTCCTGCAACTACATTCTTAATTTTTTATTGGTCACCAAAATTCCATCCTGACTCGTGCAAATTCGGCCTCGGACTCAGGGTAACTTGCACTGAAGTCTTCTGGAAGTAAATCTTTATATTGACGTGGTCCTGACATTGAAGCACGTGAATATCACCATTTAATACGGTTAATTCAGTTGCCAAAACAGAAATAAAAAGAATTTCACAAACTAGAAGAGCAAGACCCCTTCATAAGGTAATAGATGCTGTCTTAGAGAATCTGCTATCGGATTTCGGTCAGCCGCGGTAAAGCAGTGCGCATTGGTGCTGGGCTGCTGCCGCGAAGGTCGCCTGTTCGATCCCGGCCGCGGTGGTCCTGTTTGCCACAGACCGGTGTACTGTGTGGTGTGAGTGCACGTTATTGAACACAGTCGAAATTTCTGGAGCCCTCCACGACCGCTTCTCGTGTATATCGTTGTTTTGGGACGTAAAACCATGAATAATAATAATAATAATAATAATAATAATAATAATAATAATAATAATAATAATAATAATAATAATAATAATAATAATAATAATAATAATAATAATAATAATAATAATAATAATAATAATAATAATAATAATATTAATAATAATAATAATAATAATAATAATAATAATAATAATAATAATAATGTAGTGGAACATACGCACCAACGCGTATGCGCCTTCGAAAGACAACGAAAAGCCCATGCTCTGATTGCGCGAGAACCTGTGCCGTTTTGCCAGACTTGCTGTTCCCGCATTTTCCGTCGCGACCTCGTTGCGACTCCTCCGTTCGAATAAACATAATCGCATTTGGTGGAGGCTGCTGAGATCCCTAAGCAGACCTGGAGCTCCGCTCTCGCAAGTTGGCCGAAAGACCACCGTACAACATGACTGACGCAGTCGCCAACCAGCCCATCCCAGCACAGCCAGCCCCATCAGCTGCCCCGTCGACCTGCCCCGGTGCTACCCGTCAGCGGGACCCACCAATCTTCAGCGGCAGTGGTGAGCAAGACGTCGAAGACTGGCTCTCCTTGTACGAACGCGTGAGTGCCAGCAACAAATGGGACAACGACTCTAAGCTTGCCTATGTTATCTTTTACTTGGCTGACGTCGCCAAGCTATGGTTCACCAACCGCGAAACCGCCATCGCCAGCTGGTCCACCTTTAAGACCCTCGTGACCGAAGCGTTCGGCCGACCAGAGGCCCGCAAGCTCCGCGATGACCAGCGTCTGCGCCACCGAGCCCAGCAGCATGGCGAGACCTTTACTAGCTATATTGAGGATGTGCTCGACCTCTGCAGGCGTGTTAACTCATCCATGCCTGAAGAAGAGAAAATTCGACATATTCTCAAAGGCATCGAGGATGGCGCATTCCAGATGTTGCTGGCGAAAAGCCCGACCACGGTGGCACTCCTCGTAAGCCTGTGCCAGAGCTTCGATGATTTGCGTCGTCAGCGTTCCATCGCCCGACAGAGTGTCCCATCACCAGATTCTATCTCGGCCGTCGCACTCGCAAATGGCAACGTTCACCAAGGAACTCTGTCGAACTAGATTAAAGACTTCATCAGAGAGGAAGTCGCCCGACAGCTCTCCCTGCTGCCGCATAGCGACGCGCCCACGACAAGCCTCCCTTCGAATATGCAGCAGGCCATACGCACTGAAATTTGCAATGCCCTCCCTACAGTTCCGGCCTCTTACCCATGCACTTCGGTGCCATCTGATCTCTCAACTGCTGGCTACGCACCAACTGCGCCGCCTTCACCTCTCAGCTACGCAGCTGTGGTCGCGCGGCCCCCACCGCATCCAGTCGCCTTATCGGCTCCACCTCCTCCGGCCTCGCCTCCAGTTTACAGGCCCCCACCTCGCTTTTTCCGTCCATCTAATGAGTGGCGCACCCGAGACAATCGTCCCATCTGCTTCGCGTGTGGCATCGCTGGCCACATTGCACGCTTCTGCCGCCGCCGTCCCACACCTGCGCACGCATACTTCGCAGCTCCTACCTACGCACCGCAGCAGACCACCACGTCTGCATATGAACAGAGGCACTCCGACTCGGATCGCCACCCATCGACTGCTCGTCTCCCATCACCTCGTCGCCGATCGCCATCGCCTATGCGTCGTCGACCACCTCCTGAGGAGGGAAACTAATCAGTGCAGTTCCGGAGGCAAGAACTGCACCTTGTTCGCAATTCCCAAGGCCTCCATTTTCGCCGCAAAATGTTGTTGATGTCGATGTTGAGGGAGTCGCCACATTAGCGCTAATTGATACCGGGGCCGCCGTTTCTGTGATAAAGCAAAATTTTGTAGGAAACTGAAGAAAGTGACCACATCTCTCAGCGGCTTGGTACTGTCCACGGCTAGCGCGCAACGCATTCATCCCTCGGCTGTGTGTACGGCGCGCGTCGTCGTCCGAGACGTTTTGTACGTCGTACAGTTTTTTGTTCTACCATCTTGCTCTTATGACCTTATCCTGGGTTGGGATTTCTTATCACGTCATGAAGCTATCATCGATTGTTCCCGTGCCGAAGTGTCCCTTGTGCCAACATGTGAATTTCCACCAGCCGACCGCTCTCCTCTGCTCTGCAAACTCATCGCTGATGACGACATCACCTTGCCTCCTGAAGCTTCGGTCCCTATTAGCCTTTCATGTGTGGCGCAACCTGACGGCACGGTGGTGTTTACGCCATCTCCGGTTTTTACTGAACGCAAGGGCATCGTTCTCCCATTTGCTGTTCTTACAATTGCGTCTGGTTTAACCGTAATGCTGGTCACCAACCACTGCAACTACCCCATTGGCTTACTTCGTGGTGAAACGTTAGGATATGTGCAACCTGTCGACCATATCGATGATATTATTCTTCCCGATGAAACGCCATGTCACATTGCTGCAATCACTCATGCGTCTGAGCCATCAAGTTCGTCAGCCTTCGACAATGCTATTGACGCAGACCTTCCCCTCTCGCATCGCCGCCAACTTGTTGCTCTCCTTAACAAGTTTCCTTCTTGTTTCGACTTTCAAGAACCTGCTTTGGGCCGCACCACGACTATCACTCATACTATTGACACCGGCTCACATTCGCCTCCGCGACAGCGTCTTTACCGCGTTTCCGCCGAAGAGCGCCGCGTCATTACGGAGCAAGTAGATGACATGCTTAAACGTGGAGTCTTTTAGCCTTCTCAAAGCGCTTGGTCATCACCTGTGGTTCTGGTCAAGAAAAAAGATGGCACCGTACGATTTTGCGTGTACTATCGCCGCTTAAACAATATTACAAAAAAAGATGTCTACCCGCTACCACGAATAGACGATGCTCTTGACTGTTTACAAGGCGCCGGGTACTTTAGATCTTTGGATCTGCGTTGTGGGTATTGGCAGGTGCCAATGGTTGAATGTGATCGCCCTAAAACAGCCTTTGTAACGCCGGATGGCCTATATGAGTTCAAAGTCATGCCATTTGGGCTCTGCAATGCGCCTGCCACTATTGAGCGCATGATCGACACCATCTTGCGTGCCCACAAGTGGAAAACTTGCTTGTGCTACCTGGACGACATAGTAGTCTTTTCGTCTGATTTCCCGACACATCTTGCTCGCCTCCACGAGATTCTGACGTGTCTAACTTCTGCAGGCCTACAACTTAACTCCAAGAAGTGCCACTTCGCAGCACGAAAACTAACCATCTTGGGACATGTCATCACAAGAGATGGTGTTCTTCCGGATCCCGATAAGCTTTGAGCTGTCGCTGACTTTCCGTTGCCCACATCACTGAAAGCCCTAAGAAGTTTCGTCGGTCTCTGCTCTTACTTTCGTCGCTTCGTGCGCAACTTCGCGCCCATCATCGCACCTCTCCCGAGTCTGCTTTCCAACAGCAAAGGCATATCTGCATGGTCACCTGCATGTGACGACGCATTTCGCCAGCTGCGCCGCCTGCTGACCTCACCACCTATTCTTCGTCACTTCGACCCTGCTGCGGCCACAGAAATTCACACCGATGCAAGTGGCATCGGTCTTCGTGCAGTTTTGGCACAACGGAAAGGCACCCAAGCTGAATACGTAGTCGCCTATGCAAGTCGCGCTCTCAAGAAGGCTGAATTGAATTACTCCGTGACAGAGAAGGAGTGTTTGGCCATAATCTGGGCGTTGACGAAGTTTCGCCCGTACCTTTACGGCCGTCCTTTCAACGTGCTCACAGACCACCACGCTTTATGTTGGCTGTCCACCTTGAAAGACCCGTTCGGACGCCTGGGGCGTTGGGCACTTCGATTGCAAGAATACGACATCCGTGTCGTATATCGTTCCGGTCGCAAGCATGCGGATGCCGATGCACTTTCGCGATCGCCATTAACACCAGATGTGGCTTCTCTGTCTCCCCCTTTTACCACCTTGTCACCACTCGACATGACTGACATGCTTTCGGAGCAGCGTAAAGACCCATACCTTGCCTTGTTAGTCGACTACCTTACCGATCGGTCTGCTGTCCCTTCCACGAGAGCGCTACGCCGGCAATCAGCCCACTTTTCCTTACGAGACAACATTCTGTACCGCCGCAACTACATGCCTGGTGGTCGGAAGTGGCTCCTTGCTGTCCCAACTCATATGCGCTCTGACATCTGCATGAATTTCCATGCAGATCCCCAAAGTGCTCACGCAGGTGTCCTGAAAACCTACGAAAGGCTGCGCCAACGCTATTACTGGCGAGGAATGTATCGCTTTGTGCAGAAATACGTTCAGTCTTGCACCACTTTCCAACAGCACAAGACACCTTGTGATGTGTGGTGCGCGTTCAAAGTGCGCGCCTTCGAAAAGTGCGCGTCACGAAAAAAAAAAAAACAAAAGGAGAAATACCAGAGTGCACGTGCGGTGCTGCTTAAACAAGAATGACGACGTTAAAGAGCGTCAAGCACGAGGATGCGTGGCAGGACGTGAAGTAAACAAAAGGTAAAACATCCAATGGGCAGCGAACACGGAGATTTCAAGGCCCAATGGCTTGACACCACGAAACAGCAGTATCTCCAATGAGAACGAGACAAGTGGGCCAGAGCTGAAGCAGGAGCCTGAGCAGACCAGAGCAAGGGGAATTCGAGGCAGGCAGTGCAAGCGGAAGGTCGTCACCGGACCGGGCGCTGAAGATGGGCCGTTGGGTTCCGGACCCGAGCCTACAGGACTTCCACCGGCCGGGGCCTCCTGCTGTCGGGTTCCCGCTCCAAAGGACCGTGGCCATCCGGTCCTGAACTCCTTTCCAGGGCCTGCGGACTTTGGTTCCGGCAGGCGAGCTACAGCCGTCGGGCTCCGGGCCCGAGCTGTGCGCCCAGCTGCTTGACTAGGTCGACCATAGTTCCCGGACGCGTCGCCACCAGCCTGCGTTCTCCCGTCTCCGACGTGTCCACGCTCCTCAAGCCGAAACCATCACGATTTGGTAGGGCTTTTCGACGTGTCGCCAGCAGCCAGCGTTCCCCTCGTCCTCGTCCAGCCCACGCACTGACGCAGGAGTCACGGCGTTCCGGTTTCTCATCACCGCCGAAAACCAACTTGTGGGTGAGACTGCACCGATACTCTTGCGCTACTCCCATCACTCAGCCTCTTTCGAACGTTAGGTTTAGTTACTGACTTTGAACGTTCTTGTTGGGTGTTTACAGATGTGTTTCGTCATGTCCAGTCAACTGTTTATTAAGTGTTTTGTTTTGTGAGGAATCTTTGCCTTCTTACTTTTCAATTAAACGTTTTGTGTGTTTCTTGGAAACCGAACGGCTTTGTCCTTATTAACAAAACTCTCTGAGGCTCAGCCCGGGAGAAAAACAAATCAGCAACAAGAACCCTGCATCACAAACTGGCGTCCGAGACAGGACAAAGTCGTTTGTTTTTCCAGTAGATTTTTTGACGCGGTTAACACGATGACGAACACGTGGGAGTTAATTGAGTTGGCGGATAAAATGGGACTGACGGGAGCGGAGTTTAGAGTATGGTACGAGGAGCGGATGGAGAGGGAGCGTGAGCAACGGGCTGCAGAACGAAAGGCGGCGAAGGAAAAGCTTGAATTGGTGCTTAGAGCTAAGAAGGAGGAGCTAGAGCGCGTAACGCGTGAAAATAAAGTGTTGCTAGAGCGTCAGACACGCATACTGAAGCAGCAGCTCCAATTAGAGAGGGTGGACTTCGAGCGGCGACTCGAGCTTGCGATGGCGAAAAGGGGGCAGCTGGCGATGCAGAAGGTCGAGCAAGCGGTGAATGTTTGCTCCGATAGCAGCGTTTGCTGGAGGGAAGTCGATTCCTGCAAGGTTGGCCTCGAGCCTCGCGACAGCCTTACTTCGGAGCGAGAAGCTCAGATAGAGGAAGCAGAGAGGTGGACAGCCAAGAAGGCAGGAGTCATGAGGAGTTTGTTGAAGCGACGGAAAGCTCCTCTGGCTGGGAACATATTACTTCCGTTAGCTGCTTGGGACCTCTGAGAGGCCAAGCACCTATGAAGAAGAGCGCCTGGATATGGGCGACCTAGAAGCTGTGGAAAATGTTGTGGAGCAAAGCTTCGATAGCAGGGAACAAAGACGCTCCATTCAGAATGAGGTGTGTATCAGAACGTCGCAGAGGCCGAGCACATTTCGGGAAGGGGTAGGGCTACCTCTCAATAGCTCCATGGAAGGAGCGCTAGAAACGTCATTGGGAAGATGGCAGCGAATGCCATGAAGGCTCTGATATAGTGGCCACTGATTGTTTTGTACCGACAGAGGTAGCAGCAGGCACCACGTCAATGGTCCTAGACCATACGTATATCTCACTCAGAGAGAGAGGGATTCTAGTTCACAGGATAGCGTAACTGCTATTTGTCCGAGAAAACACGATGGGAGTGCTGAAGCACTCTTCAAAATAACAGTATCGAATCGGAGGTGGGCTCGATAGTAGGTATGGAGAATGCCAGACAGGGTCTTGAACCTGAGAACGTGATTGGTTTTGAACCTATAATTAAGTCCACTCAAGATGAGCTGTATAATGACCGAGCACAACGGCATCCCTTCTCAAGAATCCAGGAACCTCACACGCTTGTCGGAGCGTTTGGGCTTGCTGAGGGCACCCCGAGCTTGTGTTCATAGATGGTGAACTAAAAGAAAGCATTTGTGTGAGAGATTGTGGCATTTGGACATTCGTGTCTCAGTGCGTTTCGTGTCGACGCCGACGGCTCGAGACCGCGCCCTGTTCCTCTGTGACCGGTAAGCGTTCATGTGGCCGGCGGGGGCGCAGACACGCGTTTCAGCGAAAGTGCATAAAAGCATGTTTGCCACAGTTACTTTCGAAACGTGCGAGAAGGGCAGTGCGTCTGGTTTGGGACGCGATAACCTGAGTGTAGGGTTAGAAAACCGGTAGCTCTTTCTGGACTTCGACTTTTAGATGCGGACACAAGTAGCTTTGTCCATAGTCGATTTTGTAGTAAAAAGGTTTATTCCGGGTTTCAGAACTTTTAAATGCAATTGGGTGAATCTAAAGTTTAAGTGTGGACATTTGGACGATGTAGCGAACTGTAGCCCGGTGATGTGTTGAACTGCGTGGTGCAAATATGTGGTTTAATTGTGACGTAGTGCAGAACGCGCACTCATCGGCAGTTTTTTTTTTCTAAAAAAAAAAAAAAACTTGAATAAAAGGGGGGCGTATGTGATGTGTGGTGCGCGTTCAAAGTGCGCGCCTTCGAAAAGTGCGCGTCACGAAAAAAAAAAAAAAAACAAAAGGAGAAATACCAGAGTGCACGTGCGGTGCTGCTTAAACAAGAATGACGACGTTAAAGAGCGTCAAGCACGAGGATGCGTGGCAGGACGTGAAGTAAACAAAAGGTAAAACATCCAATGGGCAGCGAACACGGAGATTTCAAGGCCCAATGGCTTGACACCACGAAACAGCAGTATCTCCAATGAGAACGAGACAAGTGGGCCAGAGCTGAAGCAGGAGCCTGAGCAGACCAGAGCAAGGGGAATTCGAGGCAGGCAGTGCAAGCGGAAGGTCGTCACCGGACCGGGCGCTGAAGATGGGCCGTTGGGTTCCGGACCCGAGCCTACAGGACTTCCACCGGCCGGGGCCTCCTGCTGTCGGGTTCCCGCTCCAAAGGACCGTGGCCATCCGGTCCTGAACTCCTTTCCAGGGCCTGCGGACTTTGGTTCCGGCAGGCGAGCTACAGCCGTCGGGCTCCGGGCCCGAGCTGTGCGCCCAGCTGCTTGACTAGGTCGACCCTAGTTCCCGGACGCGTCGCCACCAGCCTGCGTTCTCCCGTCTCCGACGTGTCCACGCTCCTCAAGCCGAAACCATCACGATTTGGTAGGGCTTTTCGACGTGTCGCCAGCAGCCAGCGTTCCCTCGTCCTCGTCCAGCCCACGCACTGACGCAGGAGTCACGGCGTTCCGGTTTCTCATCACCGCCGAAAACCAACTTGTGGGTGAGACTGCACCGATACTCTTGCGCTACTCCCATCACTCAGCCTCTTTCGAACGTTAGGTTTAGTTACTGACTTTGAACGTTCTTGTTGGGTGTTTACAGATGTGTTTCGTCATGTCCAGTCAACTGTTTATTAAGTGTTTTGTTTTGTGAGGAATCTTTGCCTTCTTACTTTTCAATTAAACTTTTTGTGTGTTTCTTGGAAACCGAACGGCTTTGTCCTTATTAACAAAACTCTCTGAGGCTCAGCCCGGGAGAAAAACAAATCAGCAACAAGAACCCTGCATCACACACCTCCACGGCACCTTACTGGCATGTTACTGCCGCTCCCGTGCACGGCTCGCCCATTCGACCGCGTGGGTATAGACCTCTATGGCCCCCTCCCATATAGTAGCTCTGGAAACCGGTGTATTATTGTCGGAGTCGATCATCTGACACGCTACGCTGAGACTGCAGCTCTACCGGCAGCGACCGCTCACGAAGTTGCACTCTTCATTCTCCGCAGCTTCATTCTACGCCATGGTGCTCCGCGGGAATTACTCAGTGATAGGGGTCGAGTGTTCCTGTCGGAGGTCATCCAAGCTATCCTCGCTGAATGCAACATTATCCACCGGAAATCTACCGCATACCATCCACAGACAAATGGTCTTACTGAGCGGTTCAACCGCACACTTGGCGACATGCTGAGGATGTACACCTCCTCCGACCACACTAACTGGGACGCTGTATTGCCCTTTGTTACCTTCGCTTATAACACCGCGACGCAAGCGACTACCAGTTTTTCCCCGTTCTTTCTATTGTACGGCCGCGAACCTTCCCACCCACTCGACACTATACTACCGTATCACCCTGATGCATCTGAGTGCTCCCCGCTTTCGGAAGTCGCCAGATACGCTGAATACTGCCGTCAGTTGCCTCGGTCTCTGACAAGTGAGGCTCAAGGTCTACAAAAGACTCGACACGACGACGCTCGCCGCATAGCTCCTACATTTCGTGCTGGCTCCCTTGTGTAGCTTTGGGTGCCCCCGCACGTTCCTGGCCTGTCTTCTAAACTTCTGGCCTGGTACCATGGTCCGTACCGTGTCATTAACGCGACCTCCCCGGTGAATTACGTCATCGAGCCATTAACACAATCACCAGATTTGCGCCGTCGAGGACGCGAGACAGTACACGTCGACCGTCTCAAGCCCTACTACGACCCCCTCATTGTGCCTACTCCCAGAGTCGCCAGGATGGCTACCCTTCACCCCGGGGGTATTGTAGTGGAGCATACGCACCAACGCGTATGCGCCTTCGGAAGGCAATGAAAAGCCCGTGCTCTGATTGCGCGAGAACCTGTGCCGCCTTCGCTAGACTTGCTGTTCGCCCATTTTCCGTCGCGACCTAGTTGCGACTCCTCTGTTCGAATAAACATCATCGCAATAATAATAATAATAATAATAATAATAATAATAATAATAATAATAATAATAATAATAATAATAATAATAATAATAATAATATTGTTATTATTATTATTATTATATCACAGTAATAATATTGATCATAATAGTCAATCAATGAATCGTTATTTAGCGTGCTCTGGAACAACCAAGAGGTCTTGGTGCAGGCGAACGCGAAAATTAAACAATAGACATGAGCAATACAATAAAATATACAGAAAAAAATTAAGAATGTCAAATAAAAAGAGCGAAAACGCACAGACGAAAAGAAATCACCTCATAATGCGAAGATTAACAGACAAGACGAGAATCTTGAAAGGACATTTCAAATTGAAAGGAAATATACACCACTATGTGGAAAGCTGCCTGAAAAATGAAAAAGGGAAGAATACGTATATTAGGAAAAACTATCTTAAGACAGTGCGAACCTGAGATAATACCAATGGCAGTGGACTGTGAAAGCATCAATATCATGAACGTTAACATTATATAGACTGTGTATTCGTTGACTGGTAGATTGGGGTGCTGCGAAACTGATGTTTCTAATTATCGCCCGATTTCTCTACTGTGTGCCACATTGAGATACTTGAGCTGGCTCTCCACAGCAAATTGTATGTTAGTATGAAAAAATCACTGATTCCTAATCAGCATGGGTTTCTCTTTGGCCACTACTACAAATCTTGTTAGTTTCAGGACGCCAATCACCTCCCCTATTTCTAAGTGATGGCAGGTGTACGTTGTCTACACTGAACTGAGCAAAGCTTTTGATGTAGTCAGTGACAGAATGTTTTCGGTTAAACTTGCAAACTTTGACGTTGACTCGTCTATTGGGAATTCACTGCACAGCTATTGGCTTAACAGATTATGCTATGTTGCTGTTAATGGCCAAACGTCTTCTTTGTAAAAAGTGACTAGTGAAATCCCCAAAGGATTGGTATTAGGCCCACTCTTATTTTTCATTTACGTTAACGATGTTTCTTCTGCAATTCGTTATTATTCTTCTGTATGCCGATGGCATCAAGATATTTAAAAAAATTCAACCAGTTAATGACTGTCGCTTGCGCCGTCAGCGTATTGTTCTTTCTCCTAATAGTGTGACCGCAATGACCGTTCTATGAATACCACGAAAACCTCATTCATGGGTCCATCGTGTCGTTTCCGCACTCTGTCAATGCCTTGTCGTTATGTAAGGTTTATGAATCCAGTGACCTTGGTGTTATTTTCGACAGCATGCTAAAATTTTATACCTGTCATGCGTGGCTTTCGTTCTCTCGGCTGCGTTTGTCGCATCTCTCGCAATTTCAGTTCTCCTACAGCCTTCCATAAATTGTACATTACAATATGTCTTCCTCTACTTGCATATGTATTTGTGACCTGGAATGACATTGCTACATTTTGTAGTGACACCAATGAGTAACTCCAGAAAATAACCACAGCCATTTACAACTACCGTTTCGCTAGAAATGCCTATGTATCTTGTTCTAACACTGCGCCATTATTATCATTGTCATCACTTTACTGCCGACGAAATCGCACTGGCATCTTATTTATTTACAAACTAATTCACGGTATGATATCCTGCCCCATACTTCTCAGTTGTATAAATTTTCAGATTTGGCGCTTAAGTTAACCAGAGAGAACGGACTATTTCTGCTACCTGCCAACTTATTTCGACACTCTACCGTTCACAGAATACAAAGTCACTACACTGTTGACTTTCGTGTTAACTTCAGCGTGCGTGCACTAAAAGCTCATGGTTGTTCCGGGGCGCGTTCAATAAATGGCTTATTCATCATTATTATATGCTGCGTCATTGCGCACTGATTCATTGACAATCGAACACTGTGCATCTGCCACTACTTCATTTCCTTACACTGTGCTGGTTAAACACACTGTATATAATGGTAAATGTTTTTTATATAATATTGTAACTCCAAGCTGGATCTACGTGCTATACAAGCGTATGAAATACACAATCTTATCGCATGTATGTCGTATACGAGCACTCGGTGAAATTGGCCGAAACTTCAGTCTTTCCTTGTTTTGTCGCTGCTGATCCTGGGAAATTTCAGTGTTCACGGATGTGTCTCTTTAAGGCAATAGTTTACACTTCAATACGATTTCTTGAACATGTTGTGAGCTACAAGTTGACAATAAATTTCAATTAAAAAAAACGCTGCTTCTTTCTGGACCCAAACAACAGCGACCTGATTTTGTTACGCCGTCAGCAAACAAAACTAGTCTGATGTCAAATGCAATGCAATGTAAATGCCGCAGCTGGTCTAAAAAAAAACATAATTTACGAGTTGATATAATGTTAAAGAACACGTAAGCCATTTGAGAACAGCTCTTGGGAAAAAAGGAAAATAAAAAAAACCTACATCTTGCCTAAACCAGTGAACACTATTTGGTTTACCAAAGCATACTTCTTACGATGCACATATACCGATGCCGTGTTGGCTGCGTGAGGTCTGTGTATACGGTACACTCCCATGGCACGGTCACGGCCAGTGCTTGCTCGATGAAATATTTATTTCCGGGTCATGTATGAGCAACAAATTATCTGGGCTTCCCGTTTTAAGCAGGATCACATAAGAGCGCTTCTTTCCACCGAAAGTTAGGTCAAACCCCACGGGGTAAACAACTTCTTGCTCTCAAGTGGAGCCATAACAAGTAAGTAGGTTGTTGACAGATTAGCTGTTCACAAAAACCGCCAGAAGCTTCATTCCTCTTTTTTCTGCTTTTGAAACTGAACATTCCAGAGACTACAGCTTGAACACATTTTGACATTTACCATTTTGAGTGTACGCTTATTTCGACCCTTTGAGCCAACATGTTTGCAGCTGTGCCCGATACCTGTACTTTAACCGTTTCGACATTGAAGGCAGGACACTGGGCCCATTCTGTATTATTGAAAACGCGTTTAGAGTACTTAAAAAGTTTTCGCTATTAGGCAGAGCAAGAGAAGATAATGAAAATAGGGACGTTAACAAGGCTCAGTCTAATTTGCCATCCTACACGTGGTGAGATGGGAATGAGAGAGTTAAAGAAAGAAAGAGAGAGGAGGAGATGAACATCGCACACAACACGCGCACCGCACACGCAGTGCAGATGTGCTTGGTACGACATTACTTCATGTAAATATGTCGCGCACAATGAAACTTTCTTTTTAACAAGCCCTTGCTCTCGGCCATCCTCTTTACTTCTATGAATAATTTTGTACCGATGCAACATGTCAAACGTAAAGCAAGTTTAAACAGTGCAATCAAGTACTACTAAATGTTTATACCCCCTTTCCCGCTTCCCTTCAGGCTCACTAGAGGGGAAGGAAACCACCATGATTAGTGCCACGCCTGTTCTGCCAAGGAATTGATTTTTGAGAGAAAGGTCATGAAACCACATAACTGCACCGCGTGACACGCTACTGAATAAGAAAAAGCTGCCTAAAAAGCTGAAGCACCAAAGGATTCATTTTTACTTCAAATGCGCCACTTCATTGTATTACAATACAGTTTATTATTCCACTATCGAAATCGTCCTGCTTCATCATTTCTCTGTCTCGTAATTAGATCTCTCGTAACTTTTTATCAAATAAATCTTTCATGAAAACTATCAGGTTCTTGGCGAATCCTCCAGCATGGGTGTGCGCCACATATATCTCCAGGAACTTGACTGGACATAACTTGAAGGTATGTCGGCGTAAAAAGTTTCTTAGCCTTCAAGAAGATGCGCTTGCTTCCGACGAGTGCAGAAACGTGGAAGGAAATGAGTGACGATCGAGGGCAGGACACAAGCGGCGTGCGGGTTTCCTAAAGACGCGAGTTTCCAAAACTGAAGGTATATAGAAAATGTATACCGAAAAACCAGTGGTAGGGAGGAAAAGATTCTATACTGGGGGTGATGCTAGCCAAGGAAAGTTTAAATATTAAAAAAGAAAAAAAATGAACACGTAGTTTTGTTTTTATGTATGGGAGCCCATGGAACTGGCCGTTCCTATTCGCCTATATACGCTTAGACAATCGGAGGAGGATCTGGGACATTCTTTCTTTCGCGGCCTACTCCGCTCATAACCCGGCAGAAAACGCGACGTTCAGGGCGATTGCACGAAGCTCAGCAGATTCAAAAAGAAGTAAAAAAATGAAAAAAAAAACCTCATCTCCATGGAGTGGAATGAAAAATACTGGTTCCTCTTTTAATTTTCTTATTCTTTTTGTTATTCGATCACGTGCAGCTCCAGAAGGCATTATGGAAAGGGGTGGGTGGTGGAGAGGGCGTTACATATGGATGTATAAGTAGACAACTGAACAAACAAAGTTAACACGACAGAATAAGAGAAAAAAGTACACGCCATTGTGTGTGAGCCGTAGTAGAAGGCGAACAAGAACAACATACAACAGTAATGCTCTGAACGGTACGACAATCTATGAGTTGCTGCGGTAGCTGACTCCACTGCGTTACCGTTTGTGGGAAAAAACGAGTCTCGAACGATGTTTGTGACAAGTGCACCCATGGCAAGTGCACTTTCCATGACAAGTGCACTTTCCATGACAAGTGCACCCGGTAAATGTTTGACCACATGCAATCATGCTCGAATAAAAATTGGAGGTATATGTCAATGTGAAAAGTAGATATTGAGGTGTTCTATCTCGCAAAAACATGTTGTGTTGCCTAGAGGGTGCTTAAAACTTTGGGCACTCATGAAAAACCTATAATATTACTGTTTTTATTAATTATACTGAACAATTGTTTCAATAATATTGGGGCGCGACTTTTTGTGACTATGGTAGTTTAATTATTTGGGGTTCAATGTTCTTTTTATTTCTTTTGGCGAAAGTTCCAATATGCGGCAAGTTTAGCGTTTTTATAACAAGTACATAATTTTTATCAGGAATATATTCACATCTACTTTACACGTTCCTATACTAAATTATCAAGATACTTCGGGAGCAAATGAAGCCTAAATATTTCCGAAATATTGTGGCAAAGCTTGGAAAATAGAATTTTGAGTCACATTGCGGCTTAAAATTTTGCAATGTAGCGGTCCAAGTAGAAATATCAGTTATTTCATTATATATATATAAATATTTATATATATATATATTGACGACGTGACGCTATCGCTAGCCGTAAGCTGACTGCGCGAGTCCGCCAAAGCGTGGCATCAATACGATGGCTGCAAGTACAAATCCTGGAGTGACTGGACTACAGCCTTCGTCACGGCCTTCCCACCACTTCCATCCGCATGCGACGACCATTTCATGCGCATGCGATCGCGTCGGCAGGCTCCATCGGAAGACGTCCGTAAATACGTCTACGATAAGCTCGGGCTTCTCGACAAATGTGGCATTACATGAATCTCTCCGGCTGCCCGCCAGTATGTCGTTGATGGCTAGGCTGACCCTACCCATCCTGACCTCTTATCTTGCCAGTCACCTGAAGCGTCACCCCAAGTTTTCGCTCAAAACGCAGCCGAACTTCAGCAGAACTCTCGTCGTTGGCTTAGCTTAGACACATTACCGACTGTCCGTTCGACTTTCGCCTCCACACGACACGGATGCTTGAAGTGCGGTCGCATTAGCCACAACGCCAAGGAGTGTAGTCAATCGTTCCAGACCCGAATTCACTACCGAGCTTGTCAAACTCCTCGGATGTCCATTCATGTTGAGGGAATAGGTGACCTATCTGCTCTGGTGGATACCGGTGCGGAATGAACGGCGCTACACCGACGTCATACTCCGGATACTATCCGACCGTGGACGCACCTCCCTTCTGCGAACTTAGAGAAAGTGCAATGCCAGTCAGAATGCTCGACATTTCAGTCCGGACGGCAGCGGGCACTAAAGTTCTTCCAGCCATTCCCGTCTTTGAAGACCTCCCTGCCGACATGATCCTTGGTGCTGACTTCTTGCTATCTGATGACATTGAGCTCACCATACATCGCGGCCACGTCGAGCTCCGGTCTTCGACAGCTGGGACTACAACCCCAACCCCACCACCACCGACAGGCGAGCCGTCCACTCCGCCTACCTCATCTTCTATATTGGCTCGCCATCAGCCAGTATTCGCTAGCAATACAGCAGAACTGCCAGGCACTAATTTGCTGCTCCATCGCATACCAACGGGAGATAATCCGCCAATATGCGTACCTCTGCGACGATACGCTGAACGAGAACGGGCAGTGATCGCAGAAGAAGTAGATGAAATGCTTGCCGCGGGCAATATTAGGCCGTCATCGAGTCCGTGGGCAGCGCCAGTCGTCCTTGTTCGCAAGAAAAACGGATCACTACGGTTCTGCGTGGACTACAGGCAGCTCAATAAGTGCACAATGCCTGACTCCTACCCTTTACCCCGCATCGAATACGCTGTTGATACAATACGTCAAAGCAAGTTCTTTTCGTCGCTTGATTTACGTGCAGGGTACTGGCAGATTAACGTCGCGGAGAAAGATAGATGTAAAACGTCCTTTTGTACACCTTTCGGTTTGTATGAATTCAACCGCATGCCATTTGGACTAAGAACGGTTCCTAGCACTTTTCAGCGTGTGATGAATTCAGTGCTCGGACCATTGAAAAATCAAGCCTGTGTGGTGTACTTAGACGACATCCTGGTCGTTGGCAGGATGGAGGATGAACAACTTCGCGATTTAGACGAAGTACTACAAAGACTCTATGCAGCAGGGTTTCGTTTGAACCAAGAGAAATGCCGGTTTGGTGTGTCCAAGATTTCGTACCTGGGGCATAATATATCTACTGTCGGCATTCAGCCACTCCCGGAGCGAATAGCTGTCGTGTCGCAGTATCCCACACCAACCTGCTTGAAGCAGGTTCAGTCATTTCTGGGTATGGCCTCGTATTTGCGAAGGTTTATTCCCCACTTCGCTTCGATCGCAGCTCCCTTGAGCGTTCTTCTTAAAAAGGACGCGCGGTTTGAATGGGGCGTCTCACAAGAAAATGCTTTTCGAGCTATAAACTCTACACTGGGGGAGCCCAATAAGAGGAATGAAAGGATAAGATAATGAGAGACGGCATCAGTGCACACACCTCACAGCACATATGCACCGTGTACCATAATCTTTCTGGACGGCTTTTGCGCTGAGTTTTAATGCTTTCCTTATTTCTAATTTCCTTTTCTGTGTTTACATTATTTTTTAGCTCCATTGTATATTCTACATTCACTGCACTCTAGTCATACAATTATGGTAAAGCTCATTATGAAGTCGGCAAATGAAGTTGATTTCGCGAAGACCGCGCATGGGTAAGGAAGGAGAACAGGATGGATAGGCGACCCACGGAAGAGCGAAGACAGAAAAGGCAATCATGAACATTTAATGTCACTGTAAATAAACGCTACGTTTCGTGCGCATTCATGCGTCAAAGAAAAGAAACACACGAGCTTCCTGACAACCAAGAAAAAAAAAGAAAAAGAAGTGGTGAGCCAAGAAGCCGTCGCATTCTTTCATTCTTTCCTGCGACGCCTGCATGGCGTTCAGACAGCAAGAAAAGGTACATACACGGGTGTTCCAAGGAGTAATCTACGTAATAAGGATGAGCAAGAAATCGATCCGCATTACGCGCGTGCCGGATAGGCCGTGATGTCAGCGACGGCTGAGGAAGCGAGGTGGCTCGTCCTTATTCCGCGCACTTGCATTTTTTCCGCCCGCCTGTCAGCTCCTGCCGGAGACCTCGATTTACTGCGTTTGTTTCGGCGACGGTGCACACGGGCTCTTGTCATTTATCGCGTCGAGTGCGTCCCTTTTGCGGAGCGAGGCTTAGGCGGTTCTTACGGAAGCCTGCAAGATTTCTACGTATAATGCATTGCCTGCCAGAAAAAGGAGGAACGAAAGGGGAAGTGCAAGAACGTGCCGTCGCAAAGAACAGTCTTACTTGTTTTCACGTCGCCTGCGAAGGGGCACGTAATATATTCTTCCATTTCGCAGGCGCGTACGAAGGGCTGAAAAGCAAGCGAGGGACTGGCAACCAGTAATGGACTATGGTTGCTGCTGAAGGTTGCGAGATCTCGTAAAAAGTATAGTATATAAACTTGCCTCATGCGCGTCGGTGATGAAGTACATAGTCTTTGAAAAATAAAAAAATACAAAAAGTTCTATTTGGAAAAAATGCAAAACAAACTGCAAAGTTTTCTTATATTCATTACAGGTGCTTTCTGTCATTCGATGTCGCAGTGATTAGAGTGCGTGCTAAATAAAAGGCATTTTTTATCAGCGCTTCAGCCCTTAACTCGTTGCAACACTGGAATAGTATAAAAATCGGTGTTTATGTAGATGCCCTGAAATTCATTAAATAATATTTTTCTTGCATTCTAAGACAAAAAAACTTAGATTAGAGCATAGCAAAGACTCGTTTAACCGAATAAAAAAATACAGATAGCTGAAATTACTTCTCTCTCTCTCTCTTTCTCTCTGTCTATCAGAGTAATTTCTCTCTCTCTCTCTCTTTCTTTGAATATTTTCTTCCCTCTTGATTTTTTTTATGCGCTAATTTCTTTCTCCTTCTTTATTTATCATTCTTTTCATGCTAAGCTTTCCTTTCTCCCCTCCTTTCTGTCCTCCTAACAATCACATCTCTTGCCCTCGAGATCACCTTTCTTTCCAACTTGCTACATTACACCATACAAGGCTATTCAACGCTCGCGTGCTAGCATGCCTAGATAGGCGATGGGTTAGGACGCTTGCCTGGGGACTGAGGGTCTGTTAGTTTGAATCCCGCCTCATGAACAGTAAACAGAAGTCCGCTGACTTGCTGCCTTGAATAACGCAAGATACTTGTCAAAACATTCCCATTCTTTAGTGGCACCGGTACTCTAATGCCTGAATCATAAAAAACAAACCTACAAAACAGCCATGGGTGTTCACGCTTGCGTTGTCTTGTCTTTCTCTTTGATCTCGTATGTGCCCCCACAAACAGCTCAGGATTGCAAACCGTATACACTCTGAATGTAGCTCCTTTCTCTGCCAACTGCCGCCTACCCGATCACGACTTGCAGAAGAGTGCTTGTCAACAGTTACTGTTTATCGCACGGATAGTGTTATAAGTGCGTCAAAGTAAAGCCGATCCGGCAGTTTTTTCCTCCTCTCTCATGACAGTTATATTCGATACATTCGGCCGAAGAACGAGATGTGCGCAAGTCAAAGGCCGCTCTTTGCTGAACTGACCCTGTGCCCTCTCGCCTCAAAAGCCTCTGGGCTTAGAAGATTAGCTCCATACGATACCATGGTGGACGGTGTCGGCGGCCTGCTTCTATTGTTTCTTTTTACCTGGCTTTCGTGGGATCACCTTTATAGGCACGCGCATGCGTGTATCTTGAGAAAGAGAGCATCGAGGCAATAAATAGAGAGACCGCTTTCGTTCACCAAAGCTTATCTCCAACTCTTCGGTAGAACTCAGTTTACGACGACTGCCTTTAAGCTCATAGAGCTAGCCCACCCACATCGTGCCCTGCACTCCCTTTTCATCGCTCTACGTCCCCGCGATCCGTAAAGCCTGTCTCCGCCGGAAAGTGTCGAAACATCGCGTAGTTGACTGCCGTAAATGTACTGGGAGGGTCGCTGAGTTGTGGTGACTTTCCCAATCGAACTACAGGCGGAGGAGGTGATGCAGAAACGGCTGCTAAAGGGCCCCCACGGGCTTTGCAAATAGAGACGCTTGCGTAATGCACTTCGGAAGTGCTGAAACTTATGCTATCAGAAACACAGTCAGCAGGTATTTTACGCTGCCGTTCTTGGTACATGTTGGAGACCCATAAGTACCATAGGAAGAAAACTGACTTTAGGAAAGCATGGTCTAATGGTCATGTCAGCGACACAGCTGCAGAGAGGTACGTAAACGCCGAGAGAAAGTGTGCTAACCGCGGCCTCATTTTCTGCATCAAGAAATACGAAGTATTGGTCACGTCAAAGCAGATAATGTGGAACGCATAATTCTATCAAGCGACATTATGTTGCCTTGGCGGTTGCGTATGACACACACACACACACACACACACACACGCACACACACAACACACACATGTAAGGAATGCGAAAGGGGCAGCATCTCAACAGAGTAGGGCAGAGGTAGATGAGCAATGTCATCATTGTCAACAATACCTCCCCCGCACCCACTCTTCCCCAAGTGGACAGTGAGCCGCCGTTCTTTGTATTTCACCTTTCCGTGTAGTCCGCTGGCGGCTCGTTCCTCTTTGAAGTTTAGGACAAGTTAATGGGGAGGGCTTAAGTGCTTCGAGTGCGTGCTGGTGGCGTCGGGAGGAATGAAAAAGCCGGTGATTGAGGCACCGCCATCGATATTCAACGAGCGTCCCCGACGATGGTGTAAGGGCGCTCGTTGAATCGTATGGCACACACAATCTTGTCGCTTATCCAAGCAAAAAAGTAATTGAAATCTTCACAAGACTTGTACTCGATTTGAACAGCTTTGAATTTAACAACCAGTACTATCTTCAAATCAGCGGCACGGTAATGGGTACAAAAATGGCCCCAAACTACGCTAACATATTCATGCACCACATAGAGTCCAATTTTCTTTCGTCTTGTAATATCAAACCATTACTCTATAAACGGTACCTAGATGATATATTCATAATTTGGAGACATACGGAAAACGAGCTCCTCAAATTTATACAGGCATTCAACCAGTTACACCCCAGCATTTATTTTACACACTCCTACTCTAACACTGAAATAACTTTCTTGATGTACTCATTCGAGTTGATGATGGTGCGTTGGTAACTAACATATACAGAAAACCTACGGACAGGCCACAATACCTGCACTTCAAAAGCTGCCACCCGCGACATTGCAAGACCAGCATTCCCTATTCCCAAGCACAAAGATTCCGACGAATCTGCTCCCGCACCGTGGACTTCCACAAAAACAGCACACATATGCGCGAAGTACTCCTTAATCAAGAATACCCGCCAGCTAT
>NW_023613530.1:0-75739 GCF_013339725.1 Rhipicephalus microplus
GTTTTGCTTCATCAAAGTTGTGGTCTTGTTCGTTGAAGTGACCGGCCACTGCTTCGCGTAAAATGTGATTTGTGTCTGCACGGTGGTCATTTATTATTACGTGAATCGGCTGCCCAGTTTGGCCTATGTATTGTTTTCTACAGGTGGCACATTCAAGAAAGTATATTAGGTTGTTTGAAGTGCAGGTGAAGCTGGATTCACCTTGTGAATGTAATCAGATGCTGTGGCTTTTACGCTGGTTGTCGGCTGTATGTGTTTGCAGGTGGAGCATCTAGACCGGCCACAGGAACCAGACGTTGTCCTACACTTTGTTTTAAGTTCTGCGTTAACAAGCATGTCTTGAAGGTTAGCGTTGCGTCTGTAGGTGCCTTTAGGCGGTTCGGGAAAGATATTCTTAAGTTTCTGGTTGGTGGTTCGAATTGGATAGTATTTTGTGAGGGTGTTCTTTAATTTAGGCAGTCCATCAGAAAACTTTGAAGTGAGAACAGGTTTACTTGCTGTGGTTGTGCTTTTGGAGCTTGGTTTGAGTACTGCATTGTGGTCCAGTTTCCGTGCGTCCGTATAGGCTTTGCCAAGGAATTCGTTAGGGCAGTTTCTGTTTGATAGTGTTCCTTTTAGGGTGGTAAGTCTGTTTACGTAGTCCTCATTTTCTACGCATATGCGGCGTAAACTTGTTACCTGACTTTTGAAAATGCATACTTTGTTTACAGTGTCTCGGGTGGTGGCTTGTATATTCTAAGTATTGTTGCCTGTCGTATGATTTTTTATACAGAGTTTCATTTAGTGAAATATTTTCAAGATAAATGGTCATGGCAAGAAAGTTGATGCGCTGAGTTGAGGTATCGGAGGTGAACTTTATTGTTGTATGAAGCGAGTTAAGGAATGAAGTGAAGTTATGTAGGTTGTGCTGCCCATGTCCCCATATTATAAATATGTCATCTATGTACCAAGTGTATGTGTGAAGTTTGTACTCACAAAGAGACATTGATTGATTGATTGATTTGTGGGGTTTAACGTCCCAAAACCACCATATGATATGAGAGACGCCGTAGTGGAGGGCTCCGGAAATTTTGACCACCTGGGGTTCTTTAACGTGCACCCAATCTGAGCACACGGCCTCGGACATTTCCGCCTCAATCGGAAATGCAGCCGCCGCAGCCGGAATTTGATTTGAACCCGCGACCTGCGGGGTCAGCAGCCGAGTAACCTTAGCCACTAGACCACCGCGGCGGGGCACTCACAAAGAAGACAGAGACAGGTATTTCGGTTTCTAGGAATTCCATGAATATATTTGCATAGGTGGGAGCAAATGGGTATCCATGCTTGTGCCTGTATTTCGATTGATTGATTGATTGATATGTGGAGTTAACGTCCCAAAACCACTATCTTCATTATGAGAGACACCGTATGGAGGGCTCCGGAAATTAGACCACTGGGTTCTTAACGTGCACCCAAGCCTCCTGGTTGCCGCTTTTGTTGTGAGCTAAAAACGAGTGTGTAAGCGTTGGAAATAATTGTACCCATTGTAATTACAAAAAGCAACGCCCCACAACTGTTGTGGATCCAGTTTGCATGGTATGGCAAGCTTTGTTATGCATCTGCACTGACAAATATATTACGCGATATCCACTTGGTCGGTGGACGAGCTCTATTTTGCGCGTGAGAAAGCACTGAGAGGACAAATGACATGGGGAATGTATGACAGTGAAACTAATCTTTGCTAATAGTTGTGGGAAATTTGTCTACAGGCTAGCGTGCTTGCTTCGTTCAAGACAGTCCGCCACGATTCAATGATGCTGGTTTGTGAGACTTGTGTGCAGCGCGGAATTCCAACTAGACTCTCTAAGCGCCCTTGCCCTGCTGCGAAAACAAACTTTTACCCAAACACATGCTTCGGAATCGACAAACGCTACGTTCAGAACAAGGGGGTGCCCCGACAGCAAATAACGGTGGATTTGGTTGTCGCCGCGACCAAAACAATGCCTAGGCGTAAAAGCGTTCGCTGTACTTGGTATATGCAGAGGCGCAGATGCCTCAGCTGTCCTTTCGCTGCTTGTCGCGCGAATTTGGGGAGAAACGCCATTGCCACCGCAGGGTGCGGGGAAAACTCGGGGGAAGTGTTTCTCGGTAGTTGCGAGTAAGGTTTGCGTCCCCGACATTGTTTCTGTTGTTCCTGCCTTTGCTTACGTACAGGGAACACACGCCAAAAGATGATGAAAGGGAGGCAAAATAACCCAACTAAGTTCGCGCTTGCCTTTCATTTCAAAGATAAATGAGTGAGAAGCGGAGCGTGTGAGCGCTCGCTACTTCTGAGACGCGTTGTGATGAATGGGCGCCATGAAGCGGGATGAATGGCGGACAAGGGAAGATTCTCTCGGCTTTCCAAGTAACCCCGCTATTTGGACTGTTGTACCAGTGTTCGCGTTCGCGTGAGGGCGAAATATAACAAACCTAAAGAATCGAGTCCTAGGGGACGCGGATATCAAACAGAAGTCTCTGGAGGGCACTTGTGTTGCTAACAGTTTTTCCTTTAATTATGACGTTTTTCTGCTCGTCACTGAGAATTTGCGCCGGTAAAAGCGGTGCTATGAACTGGTGTCTGTACTTCACTGGTGTGAAACCACATGACTTCGGCGTGTGTACTTTTAGCCTGTAAACGCGGTTCAATGTGCCTTCTCGAGTGTGGTATCACGGCATTCCAGACTTGTACATTCGCGTGGTTTTGCGCGTTCTTTCTTTTTTTCTCCACGTATATTTCTGGCTGGAAGAGTTATTCACTAGATTTACTTGTTTCATAGTGCAGTATACAAGGAGGAGGTAAGTTTATTTACAGAAAGGCAGAGAGGTCGGCCTGAGAGATAGCTTGCTCTAGCCTGCTACTCTACACTGGGGAAAGGGAAAGGAGAAAAGAAGGATTAATGGATGACGATGGTGAGAGTGCAGTATACAAAGTGTTCAATCTGGTATTATTGCACGCGTAGAAAGGCAAATTCTAAGCGTTGATAAAAGCGCGTAATGTGCTGGCAAAGTGATTGGTGTTCTTTTTGTTTGCTTTGCTTCACTTCTCATGTTCTTTTTTGTTCTTCGATAACAACTGTAAGATACTAAGCAACAAACGAAGTTACTACCTCTTACCTGCACTACCCGTTTTCTACACCGAAAGTGAAAAACCAACATTCATGATAAGGAAGGTGTGATGAAAACACAAATGATTTGCTGTAGTTTTTACACCCGAACAACTATACAGCATGGAGGCCCTCCAGCAAATATAGTGCTGACATAAGGAGGCTGAAAGCTCCGCATTCTAAAAAAATTATTAAGTTGAAAACTTCTAATGCCTCGCTAAAAGTAGAAATTTAACATCGGTGTCGGTAGTGTCAGCATCGCGTGTTACCGGCATCAACATGATACACCGACGCAAAACATCATCTCTTGATGGCGTGATCATTTGAAGGTATAACAATGAAACAGATCACCAAAAGTTGTGACATTCTTTCGACGTCATATGGGTGCCACGATCACTTCACATGACATCATCTCTTGACACTTGGTGTTTGTCACGGGTTCTACAAGTTCTCGAAACTAGCGTCTAAATCTATGCTTGGTAGCTGGTTAAAAACTTATTGGTGTATAATTGATCAAATCGAAAGGTAAATGCCTGCGGTTTAGTATGAGAGAAAACAGTACTCGATTTCATTATCGAAACACACAGGTGGGTATGGTTCTTTATTTTTCTTATTGCAGGTTGTAACAAAGTTGTTGTTAACTGAAATTATTGCTTTTCACTTCAACTATGACCATACATTGTCACCCTATTAGCTCAGTCAAAAATTAGATATATCTTCGTCATTTTTTTTTTCAGGAAAGAGCGACGCAAATGGTAGAAGTACTTTGTTGATGAGTGTTTTTTCACATCCCACATTTACTGCCTAAAAGATACACCAAAAAGGGCTCTGAAACGTTGTCATTTACCAGCTATAATTTGGATCAGCCTTACTACTAATCCAAGAATTTCTTAGTCACTTCACTCCTCCCTGACAAAATTAAAGAATTAACTGCATAGATCTTCATCAATTCCGTAGTAACTGACAGCCCATATTAGACCCCGTAACACTGATTCCCAGTGCATACTTATGTAAGACAATATGAATTTCTCTCAATCATTAAGATGTGTATGCTTTTATGTACGTAAGTCCTATTTTATTGATGTTTTCCCAGAGACGCCATTTTAGATTCAAATAAGTAGTTTTTACTATGTTACTTGTTAATATCGTTTTTTTCTGTTGATGGGCCTGTGCATGCGTTTTTTTTCTTTTTCAACATTTATTTCGTGTTGCCAGAAAGGTACAGACACCTCAGCAAGCCCTTATGTGGCTTTCTCTCTTTGTTCCTCTTATATGTACCATGTATAGATGCGAAAATAAAACTCCAACTCAAGAGACACGTCTCCTTTTTAGCACTTTGTAAGATGAACACTTGTACTTTTGTGAGCCTTGTTTAGCAGCTACGACCTCTAAAGCCTAATCTCAGTGTTCCCTATCACATTGCTCAAGAGTCTATCACCGACTGTGTCTGCTTTCAAATTGCTAGGAAATCTATTTTTCATTGGTAGGCTGCAAAGCATTTGGTAATTTTTATTCAATAAGCTAAGTACTCACGCACTGACTCAGTCGCAAAACTTTGTATCCGTTCATAATTATGCGATGTAAAATGAGCTGCTATAAAAAATTAGAATAAAAAAAACAATACAGATTTTCTTTGTGAGGCTGGCCTTTCAAGGTAGATCTCCTCATGTGGAAGCCATGAGTCTTAGCGACTAGTATCAGCAACCACCACTTAGTAGACAGTCACGCTTACGTAGAATAGATATACTCGAACAATACAATTACAGTTTACTGGCGATACAAAACAAGCATAACAGGAGAGCGCGCTTTGTGAAAGCTTCATCACAAGTTGTTTTCGTGGGAGAAATAGATTACGATTCCTCCCAAAGACAATAAGGAAAGAGAATGTGGAGTGTTTTGTGCATCAGAAAAATTTCTATCGGGAAAAATTGATGCGACATGCGCGTTATGGTGATCATTAGATGGGCCTTTCGCTGTGTCAAACTGAATTCTGACAGAAGTATGGCAAGGCAGCTAAGTAACCACTGGCAACAAAGGCAGCGTCAATTCCTTGTCACGGGTCCGTAATCACAAACTAACCTCAGCCTTATCTCGTGTTTTTATTGGCGGTTTTACACCTTTATTGCGCGTGATGAACAAATTGGGTCAGTATTCATGAACCAGTCTTGTTTTTATCTTTCACTCTGTTACCATTTTTGTGCCTTTATAAATCATTTAGAGAGTGCAAAGGGTTGAGGGAAAGGTGAGGTAAGGCCGAGGTTGGTTTGTGAATACGGGCCTTTGTCTTTGCGGGATCTAAGAGAGAGAGAGAGAGAAACAACTTTTATTGAAACGGCAAGTGTTAGAGGAGTTGACTCCCCTCCCTTAGATGGCAGCTAGGAGTCCTTGGGCCCTAGCGGCATCTTCGGCTTGCCTGATGACCTGTAGTTGGTCCTCGATGCTTGAGCTTAGCAGCGCGGTCTCCCACTGCTCCGTATTCATGTATGTGTTTGGCCCCTTCACGATGTTGGGGCAAGCCCAGATAATGTGTTTGAGGTCCGCCCGCTGATTGCAGTGTTTACATCTGTCTGAGTAGAGGTCCGGGTAACAATGATTATAAGCGATTGGGTTTGGGAACGTGTTGTTTGTAATAGGCGCCACGCTGTCGCCTGCTGCTTATTTAATGAGGAGTGTGGTGGCGGGTAATGCTGCCTCCCTAATCTGTAGTGCTTGGTAATTTCGTGTAACTGAACATGCGGTCTCTCTCCGCACGCGGGCTCCGCGTCATTCCTGCCCCCTGCTCGGCTCGCTAACTCTCGAGCTAGGGTGTGTGCGGTTTCATTGCCCGGGAGGGAGGAGTGGGCGGGCGTCCCATATAACATAAACGTCGCGCTCTCCGCGAAAGTTATTTAAGATTCTTAACGCCTCTTTCGAGACCCTTCCGTTAGCGAAGTTATGAATCGCGGTTTTAGAATCACTGATTACGACGCTGGCCCTTGTGGACGCAAGCGTCAGCGCTATGGCCGTTTCTTCAGCGATTTCCGAATTTCCTGTTTTAATGGTGCCGCTAGCAAGCAGGTGGCCCGCTTGATTTGAAGCGACTATTGCCATGTGTCGACCGTCTGTATATTCGGCTGCATCTACATATACCACGTCCGCGTCATGTTGAAACTTCTTGTGCAGTGCTCTCGCTCTTGCATTCCTCCGCTCCCGGTGATGTTCGGGGTGCATGTTTCTGGGTAACGGAGGTATTATGATGCGCTCTCTGGTTTCTTTTGGGATATCGTATTTATTGCCGCTTTGGCGGCAATAAATACGGGATCTAAGAAACTGCGGGATCTAAGAAACTGCGGGATCTAAGAAACTTTTTTTCATCGGAATTGCGGATAGCCAAGCTTCGCTGCATCAATGCTTCAAGTTCATGAAGTTCTATCGACATGAAGTTATACAAAACCTGAATACTTCGTTATATTGATTTAACAAAAAGCTGAGCAAGTAGCTACGCATTCATGTTAAAAGCGTGCGCGTGTAAATGCAGACACATCAAATAAGCGAAGATGCCAGAATTGCAGACTAAAGACAGTGTCATTTGTCGGTGTTGGCAGTGTCCACTTCTTTCTTCGGTCCGTGCTAAAACTTCTTGCATTGAAACTTTCGTTACTTTACAGCACGAAATATTGACATTTAACTGAATCTATAAATTGTACGTGCATTTTGCTCTTTGTGTTTTGAGATTATTCTTTCAAACATGAACACGCAGCTGCACAAAATAGACGCTTGATGTCGCAGTAATGCTAACAATTAAAAAAGATGAAAAGGCTTACACCAAAACGTTTGAAATGTACGAGAAGGGAAAGCCCCATTTGCTTCATAAAAAATTCCAGCTGACATTGACGGCATTTCTCTGTGCCGCAAGGCCAAGGATACGTCGCCTATTCTTTATATAAGCCGCCCATGTTAGCTCCTGGAACCATGGGCGCTAAGTAAGAAGTAGAGAAAAAAAGGACCTCACATATGGTGGACAGGCTCAAAGAAACTAATGATCGTGGTCGGGAAGCTGCTGCCGCACTTCTCTCTATGGTGCTTCCAGGCGGCCCTTGAAAATTCCTTTCTTTTGAGGTGGGCGTTTATTGCCTTCATCGGAGGACATATGTCATCTTCCCTAACGAGAATATGCCTTTTCAACGCTCTGGCAGAATGTTCGTTTAATGACCTTTTATTATATCGCGCACGCTTTTCTCCTTTAAGAGAACTATTAAAGGCCATCCGCTGTTATAAAGCGATTCTGTGGTGTCTATTTGGTTAGTGTGTCGAAGTGTCCTTGACATAAAACTGCCTGATAGATTTATTCCCCAATTCAAAACAAATTTGGCTAGGAAAAACCGGAATGGAGATTGAGAGGTATTATTTAATGACTGGGTTAGTGCTTTTGAAAACATTTAAATTTAGGCGAGATTAAGGAAAAGAAGAATGAAAGTGAATAATGGTCATCGCGTGTAATCGACAACCTCTTTCCTGCTATCCCGAAAAGAAAAAAAAAGAAACCAGCACTTGCACTCGTATTGGAGTTCTTACTGGTGTGTACACAACGCTCTTTCATGGTACATGCGCGTTAAACTTCTTTTGTAGAGTCGCACCTCGCTCTGTTCACCGAAGAGAGTTGACGTGCCCATTTATAGAGTGGTATATTACTATTATTAGTGGTTGTACTTAATGTACAACAACCTCCGAAGAGAGCAGCGCTTTGAGATTAGTAATAGTGCACTTCAAGTTGTAAAAGACTAGGTTAACTTAGGGCAGGTGATAACCGCGGATCCGAACCACGAGATTGAAGTAACTAGAAGAACAACAATGGTGTGGAGCACATTATGCAAGCATTCTCAAATTATGACAGGTAGATTGTTACTATCCCTCAAGAGGAATGTATGTAACAATTTCATCTTGCCGGTACTTAGCTATGGAGCAGAAAACTGGAGACTTACAACGAGGGTTCAGCCTGAATCGAGGACGACGCAGCGAGCAAGGGAAAGAAGAATGGTGGGTGTAACTTTAAGAGACAAGAAGAGAGCAGAGTGGATTACGGAACAAACGGGCGTTAAGGATATCATAGTCGAAATCAAGAAGAGGAAATGGAGATGGGCAGGGCTTGCAGCGCGTAGACAGGATAACCGCTGGTCGTTAAGGGTAACTAACTCGATTCCCAGAGAAGGCGAGCGGGTTAAGCGGAGACAGAAGGTTAGGTCGGCAGATGAGATTAGGAAGTTTGCTAATATAAATTGGCAGCAGCAAGCACAGGACCAAGTTGACTAGCGGAACAAGGGAGAGGCCTCGTAGTCAGGCTAATGATGATGATGATGATGATGATGATGATGATGATGATTTTGTTGTTGTTGTTGTCGTTGATCATGATGATAATGATGATGATATTACTTGCATGTCAGGACGAAGCGAAACGAGACAAGTTACTGTTTTCTTCTTTCTTATGATGTTGATCGACGAAGGACCTTACAAGCACGGAGTTGGTCATGCTTGTGTAACTAAGAAAACATACTCGATTCTTGACGCTATTTGACATATTCAGTGCAAAACGTATTTGAAGTATAGATATAAAATAAATCATGACCTAAATCATGACGAATAGACAATTCAAAATAAATCATGACATATTACCAATAGACAATTCAACGCGTTTATATCACGTACAAGAACGTTCCTTATATGCTCATATTGAGAGGAAATATTACTTTACTCTGAGAATCACCTTCTATGTTCACTGTCTTGCGCGTTAGAATTGCGGAATACCACTGGTGTCGAAGCAGGAAGCCGCGATGGTATATATGTAAAAGCAATGATCGGTTTCAGTGAACCACATCAATGACTGAACCCATGAACAGGACAGTGGCCTCGCCGCACGAAGGGCAACTCTTCGCGCAGGTATACAGCCTCATGAGGCCTGCTTATGGCCGCGATCATATTTAAATGAATACTATGTGAAGCTCGGTGCCAACGTTGTTCAAGGCGAAATACTAAGATACTCCATCAAACGCAAAATATGACTGACAGTGCCATAAGGTGTCATATGGCTCATGCAAAAAAAAAATTACCATCACGTGAAAATGTCGCCCTGTGACGTCATCAGGATGTCACTCTTTAAAGATTCCTCACGTCGCATTGACGTCGCAATAGATACATATGATGTCTTGTAACCTGACGTCATCGTCCCTTGGTCAAAGGTGGGTTCATCTCTGAGGCATCGCAAAACTACGTGACGTTAAGAACGCATGCAGCGCCTGTGATCAAGGAAGCTGTGAAAGGCAAAAGTAGATTGTGTGCAGTAAGCTTTGAGAAGCGGGCGTTCATACATTCAAATGCGAAGAAAAGGAAAAAGAACATTCTCACCTCCGAGTCGTTTGGTGCAATAGTGTGAAATAAAAGTTTCAGTTCACTTAAAGTCACTCTTTTCTTAACTGAGTTCTGCAGAAAATTGCGCGAAAAACCAACTCGCCCAGCAGTTCATGCTTCTCACAAAATAGACGTATTTTACGCTTTGCGCTCACTAAAACTCAGACCCACTATGATTTCTTTCAACCGGGCTAATTTGGACTTAGACTCACAAATATTTTCCAAATCAATGTCACTGAAACTCCGGCTCATCAAAATATCACTCACCCTGACTCACTCAAGCTGAGTTGAGTTAGTCGACTCATAGGTTAGTTTGCCGCCCATGCTTAGGTGAATGCGAAACGAACCATGTTATTTTCATTTCCAGAACGCTGGGTAAAGTACCCCAGAAGATTGATCTGAGTGTTACGAAAATGCTCAACATGAGGCATTGTGACCGCTCGGATCCCAGGTATCAGTTTCCTTTATATGTTACCTATCTTGGTTAATTCACTGTCCTCTCGCAACCATACATCCCAACAAAAAGCTACAGACATGGAATCGTCCAAGCGAATCCTTTCGATCAGGCAAGCCTCGTTGAGGATCGCCCCGAGAGGACGATGCTATATTCTGTAGACTGAGGAAGTAATTGAACGGGTCGTTGAGCTTAACGCGAAACAAGAAATCACTGCATCTGCTAGAAAGGGTCGATGTGATCCCTAGAGATAAATGTCTCTCGGCACGTAATCACGGTTTTGACGATGTTGTAATCTCATGGAAAGACAGCATTGGCAGCGAAGTAATTGAAATGCTAGGCAACTCATTCATTGGGACAAGGAAGAATCAAGACAAAGTGTCTTTTATCGCAGCGGACATCTTTCACTCAGAATATGCAATAATATTAGGCGTTACTGAGCCTACAGCAGTCATGGTTGGACAGCACCGAACTAACTGAGTGTTTTTAAATATATTTATTTAAGGAGAGGTTCGAACTAACTTTGATTAGTGCCCTCAGAAACGCGAATGAATACGGTAAATATATTAGGTGACAAATTACATGCCGTACTCATCGTATCACGTAAGAAAAATTCACTATGCTGAAAAGACTCAGTCTAATGAAAAAAAGGAATAAAAAAGAAATGCCCGGGATGTTCCAGCTTATTACAAGCAGCTGCTTTGTAGTGTGACGCGGGATACTTGAAGAATGATTTTTATTCGGTTTCCCCACGGTCACTCAGAAGCTTTTCGAGAGAGGAAAGGGTCGACAATAAATGAGTGCGTGTGTGGGCAATCGTGTCAAATTATTGCACACTGTGGCGCATGTTAGAACGCCACCTGCCATTTTATACAATTTACGAGGCTGACGACTAATCATATTCGTGTGTTCAACGCCCTAATATAGTTATAAAATCCCTGCAGCAACTTACTTCACAATGTTTACACCCACACAACGCTTTGACTACACGCGAAGACAACAACCGTCTTGTCACGCAGGTCGCGGGATCGAGTTCTGGCTGCAGCAGCTGATTTTTCGATGGAGGCAAATATGCTGTTGGCTCGTGTGCTCAAATTTTGATACACGTTAAAAAACCCCAGGTGGTGGAAATTTCGACAGAACTCCACCACGGCGCCTCGCATGTTCATATGGTGGCTTTGTGATGTTAAACCCCGCACATCCATCTATGTAACCGTCTTTTTAAGGCACAAAAGCCCCATTGGAATGCCTGTGTGCGTCAGATGTATTTAAATCATGAGCAGGGCATACGTATAATAATAAAATGGACATGTATATATTCCCTTATTTTTGTGTATGCTAAAATAATAACTTCTGTGGCTGTACTTGCCAGAACCCCATATGATATTGAATTACGTCATAAGGACTTGAGTTACACCATAGGTGCGATCACCATGCCCTGCATCAAACCCGTTTGCTAAACCAATAAACACGCGGAACACTACAATATATTGTTGTACTTCGCACAGATAAGAATTTGCTTGCAAATCTCAACAAAACAAAGATTCACATCGTGGCACATAAAAAGCTTCAAGAAACGAGAGAAATCAGTATGTATGTCTAGAAGAGCTAGACTGCTGACGAGTCTGAGGCTGGGATTCACCGTATAGAGGTTCATCGCTATGGCGCGCAAAAATGACGGATGTGTTCAGAGATAAAAGAAAAAGGGGGACTAGAAAACGGGGTGCACTGAAGTTGCTCCCGAATAGGTAAAAAAAAGAGGCTACAAATTGTGCACGTGGCATAGAAGCAAGCCAGGATACCTAAAATAAACATTCATTGGTTCCATCATTTCATGCACCGTAGAAACCAATTCCAACGCCAATCCTTCGACAGTCCCAAGAGACTGCAGCGCCGGAGAAAATTGGAAAGAGAAGAATGCCTCCTCGATGCTGCACTGTTTCGCCGTCAATACGCAACCCCGTGGCTTATCAGCAACGGGTGGAGAACCACGCTGCACGATTTGGCATCTGAGGGACGAAATGGGTTGGACGGGTTCGCTCTAATAGCATTACATTACGGGCCAACCGATTGATGCGCACCAGGCTCGGTTCGACGTTGATGGGAGACTACGGAGTTATTCCTTTCGGTACCAGTATAGCGTGGAGTGTGAGGGTGCGCTGTACCATGTTGCTAGATGGGTTTAAGCTCGCATTACTTCTTTTTCGGGAGGAAAGCGACATTGTTAGAGTCTTTTCCTTTGACTTGAAGTCAGGCTGACATTATTACGAGGAGTGAAAATGCTATCGTTTTTTTTTATTTACTCAACTTGGCTAATAGGCCAATGAGTAGCAGCAAACTGGCTAGTACACGATAGCTCAAGTTTTAGAGAATAAACAAAAGAAATTATTAAATCTTGAGCGATAAGTCCCCACACTAGATCTATCATCTGTTGACGGATCATTGCCTGTTTCATGTCAGTTGAACGTGCAACAAATATTACAGGCTGGTGACGCATGGCGAATTATGCGCACTCGAAAACACACTTTTTCAATGTAAGAGAGAAAGCCCAGGCATTTAGATTTATAGGTAACAGTAGAGAACCCAAGGTTGTCAGAATTTCCGGAGTGCTGCACTACAGCGCTCCTCATATGTAACATTATAATGTGGTGGTTTCGGGACGTTATACCCCAACAAATAACATAATTATGAAAAAGGTATTGAGCAAAAATTTCAGTTCTCGCTCTTTTTTGTTTTTGCGTCAAACCATAGGCGAAATTTTTCAGAGCCCGAAAAACATGTCGGCAAGCACGAGTTCTTCTTGCGAAACTCATTGCAAGAAGTTTTCGAACACTTGTTAAGGTTCCTACTGTGCTCTGAAAAGACAAAACAGTATGAGCTTTTCTTGAACTTGTATAGCGCATTACGGGGAAGAAGAAACGGTCGAGCAGACCGACACAAGAGGACAGAGCGCTAACTTCCAACTGAGCTTTATTGTCGAATTTCATCAAATAAGTAGACCGGCGCAAGGTTGCGTTAGGGTGGTTTTGTATGCTTGCGCCGGTCTACTTATTTGATGAAATTTGACAATAAAGCTCAGTTGGAAGTTAGCGCTCTGTCCTCTTGTGTCGGTCTGCTCGGCCGTTTCTTCTTCCCCGTAATGCGCTATACAAGTTCAAGTACGACGAACCAACTCGCCCAATCTTCAACACTCATGAGCTTTTCGACCCGTGATCGTACGAGATATCGTCACGTTTTCATGGTCACTCCGCTCTGCTGTTTGGTTCGTTGCCTACAAGCACCCACGTTGCATGGTTTGTGACCTGACGTCATCATAACCAGCTATGCTGGGGCGTGAAGTCACCACAATCGACACTGTGGCTTAACATCGACACTGTAGCCAAAGTGAGTAGCTGCGCACATAGATTTCTGTTTAATCTCTAAATGTAATATGAGCATCTCTCTTGCTAATTCTTCTCAGAAATACAAAAGATTGTGTCTTGCTGAGCAAAGTTATTAGCTTTGGAAATCACTGTCAGTACCGCGAGACAGGCAGTTCAAGCACCATACATGATAAAAAAGGCGTACTAGAAAACTCTGTGATTACTGCGACTTCTTGAAATGTAGGAAATCACCCATACTCGAACATATTGCACACAGCGCAACGATGACGTGGACGAAGACAAAACAATGACACACCACAGCGCTTGCGTGTCTTTCTTTTTCCTGTGTCAAAATGTTTAGGTTCGCTAACCAACTAGTGTAACTTTCAATCATTCTATAGCAAAATACTCGAGAATAAAATTTGGTACCGATAGCTGTAGATGTTACACTTGGCGCCCACCGCGCCTCGGCTGTTACAGCTGCCATTATTCATGCTGCCTTTGATTGCTCAGATGGTAGCAGGTGGGCACTATGTAGAGAAACTTTTTTAATAAAGCGATGAAATGGGAGAAGTTGGTACCTATATGTTGACACCGACTATTGCTTTTGTCTTAGCAGACAAGGTATGATTCAAGAAAAACAATAAGGACACGAAATGCAATACAGCAGAACATAAGATGTGAAAGTACAGAATAGCCGAAGATCACATGACGGTTCAGATACGCCTATTAGGTTAATAAGTACAGAAGCGTTGTATCAAGTTCCACACACAAGATTGATTACAATGAGAAAAATAATTACGAAATATTAAATATGCGTTTCTCTTCTGCTATGTCAACCCCGGAGGCTATTCATCGCGTTTGTTAAACTCCAATTTCTCACATCATATCGACCCAAACTTGCAACTTCGTTTGCCATCCGGGCTCGCATGATGCGCTGTAATTTTGCTGTGTCACATGAGGTTGGGCGTGGCATTTACAAATTCGTAATCTCGTCTCCTTGGAATGGCGAGCAGTTCGGCATGCAACATCTACGCCTGCGAGAAGACGCTTGAATACATTCTATGCCACTGCCCGGCATACCAGTCTGAACGACGTATAATGGAAGCCAAGCTATCAGCTGGATTCACGGCCGCTTACAGAAAAGAAGATCCTGCATGGGACCTTGGTCGACGGCTTCCCATACGCGCAAAGCCACGAAATCCCTCTTGTACTTCTTAAGGACCACCAGACTTGACGAGCGCTTGTGAAAGGACAGCGTGAGACCGTGCTGTGGAGTCTCGAGCTGACTAATCATCCTTCTCTTTCTTACTTCTCTTTTTTTCTATCTCTTTCCTTTCTATTACTCCTCCTTCACCCTCACCTCAAGTGTAGGCTGTTTTTTTCTATCTCTTTCCTTTCTATTACTCCCCCTTTCCCCCCACCTCAAGTGTTGGGTAGCCAACCGAGCCTCGCTTGGTTAACTTCCCTGCCTTTCTTCTCTCTTTCTCTCTTTTACATCAAAAAGGAAAATTTTAATGAGCTCAGTTTTTATGTTAGACACAACCTTAATAAAAAGCAATCAACAATTAAACCATGCACCATATAGGGAACATTGTTTGTGGCCTCTTCAGCGTGTTTTAGCAATTGTGATGTAGATTTGGAGAAAAAACTAGGACCATCTCAGCGAAGGGAACCTTGATGGGATGCGAAGCACCAGCGTTGCGCATGGGTGGCATTATGGTTTGAATGGCGCTAACGTGGGTACTGCGGTGAGTGCTGTAATATTCGTTTGAAGCGATGACTGGCGTATGTCTTCTCGTTTCTTCAGAGTGGACACCGGCGCTGGACCGGAGCTGGTGCGCATTTCGCCTTGGCTACCGCTGCCTTATGATCAGTGGAGTGCACGCTGAGAGGTTCCTGCAGACATTCGACGTCGAAGTAGGCAAAGACCAGGTCGATTCACGTTGCCCTTATCGTGGTGGGCAGTTTCCGTTGCTCCGACACGTACTTCAGCGAGTTCACGTCACGCATGTAATCGACAAGCCAGTCTCGGCTTCTTCCGTTGACGTCCACGTTGACGTCTCTCGCGACTATAGGAGGCGCGCGTCGACACGCCTCGCCGAAATCAGTCAGCGTCTCCTACAGGGTCCAGACAGTGCTCAAGCTGTTTTTTCGGCCCGTTGGCCGTTAGGTGCAGTGTGATCGTGACGTCGCTAACGTGCACGGCCACGCGTTCGGTGCAGGAACGTCTTCGAGAGGTTCCGAATCGTTCTTTCTGATCGCCTCCAGATTAGCCGGCGAGGCCCGGCGCTTGTGGGTGGGCACGTCGGCTGAGGGCACGCGGCGCTTTCGAGGCGTTGATGACGACGACGATTCACCGGGGTTGGCCTACCACGATCGGCGCTTCCGCTCGGCTTTGTTGGCTCGCATCTCGTCGTTGATACCCACGCGATGACTCCATTTTCGAATGCGATTGGCGCGCCAGACTCGCACCTCATCGGTGTCGTTGGTCTTCCTTTGCCGACACTTGCAATTGGCTTACCTGGCTCGCGCCTCCTCGGTGTTGCAGGCGCGACGTCGCGATTCGGAAACGTGATTGGTTTTGCTAACCTTCGGAACAGGCGTGGCGGCCGTGTTAAGCCAAATAGCTTCGGCGCATGCTTCGGTGGGCGAAGGACCTTCGCTTTCCGGCATCTTTTCTATCGCAGGCGAAAGAACCGGAAGAGTGTTCACTCGATGTGCACTCGAACGTTGCGAGCGAAGGATAGAGGTGACACGTGGTGAGCACACAGCAGGCAACGGAGAGGGTGACGTAATCGCGCACTGCGACAGAAGGCGTGGCATACTTGGTACCTCCTGAACACCTGCGGCGAGAGGAGCATGGTGTGGCGAATCAGAACGGACACACGGATGGACAGCGTTACACAGGCCTGTCAAAGAGCTGCTTCGCGTTTTAAAAATCGAAGGACGTTGCAAATTTCGACGTTTGTTCAGCGAAAGGCTGAGTCGTTTGGAATTCATACAACTAAGTTGACTGCTGTAACGAGACTTACGACAAAAAAGTGTTGCCGCGTGCCGCTGTGCCAGCCAGAGACACGCTCCAGCTCATGCGAACAAAAAACAGGTGGCAGAAAAACTCGTTACCGGGTAATATATATGAAGCTGCATGTTGAACGAGAAGGCAAAGACGGCATGTTCCAAGACCATGGCGGGACGCCTCTACCTGAACTAAACGGAGAAATTTCAGAGACCGAGATTAGAGGAGTGATTCCAATTCTCCCTCGAAAGTCAGCACCAGGGCCAGATGGCATCGCTAACAGAGACCTCAGAAACTTCGACAATGCATCTATAGAACGCCTAACTTGTTTCATCAATGAAGCATGAAAAACGGCTTAGGTCCCTAAGGAATGGAAGCTAGCCGACACCTCGATGATCCCCAAGTCAAATAGCGTTGAGAATATGCACCCCGTTTCCCTCTCGTAGTGCGCGGGTATGAAGGCGGAGATAGCGTTTCAGACTGAACGGCTATTTGTAGAGAGATGGCATTTATAGGCATAACATTATCGGGTTTTGTACCGGCATTTTAATGCAAGATTCAATGCTGCTCATTCACCACCAAGTCACTCGTGGCCACTTTAGACCAAGGAGGTTAAGAAAAAATTGGCAGCATATCCACGGAGTGAATGATGGAGAGTGGGATGAAGCATTCGTCCGTCCTTTCGTTCTTGCTTTCGTATATCGATGCGTCCATCTGTGTGACCGTCCATGCATCCATCCGCACATCCGTGCGTGCGTCTGTTCGTGCGTCCGCCCCCGTGTTCATCCATGCATCCACCCCTGCGTCCTTTCATGCGTCCATCCATGCATCTATCTCTGTGTCCGTTCGTCCATCTATTCAACACTCCAAGTACCACCATCTCGCATTTTTTCATCGTATACTCCCCATATAGAAGCACCGCCATCCAGCGGACATTTTAAGGAATAAACGAGAGGAGGCACACGCACACTTTCTTACGGCTTGCGCTTCGGGTCCACTTCCCACCTTTAACCACCTCGAGTTCATGGTATATACTAGTTTACTGTATTCATGGCACTGCGGCCCAACGCTCGCTAAACCTTTCTAAAATTAAGGAGCTTACACCCAGCGAGTATAACGTAGCAACCCTTTCCTGTCAGATAGTGCTCAATGTACATGCCAATGGCTGCTAATGGAAAATCAGAGACAGTAGAGTTCGGCCTTTACTTTCTTACGGCTTGCGCTTCGTATCTACTTCCCACCTTTAACCACCTCGAGTTCGTTCATGGTATACACTAGCTCATTGTATTCATGGCACTGCGGCTCAACGCTCGCTAAACCTTTTTAAAACTATGGAGGTTACACCCAGCGAGTATAACGTAACAACCCTTTCCTGTCAGATAGTGCTCAATGTACATGCCAATGGCTGCTAATGGGGATCGCAGCGTGCGCGCTAACTAAAAGCCGAAGTAGCTTGTCTCCCATTCCTCCTTAGCAGCCATTGGCATGTACATTGAGTACTATTTTTAATGTTGAACAACGAACAGAAGAAATCTCTCACCGGCACCTTCTTGGAGGTCAAAATGTTATACTTGTTACACACAACAACGGCTACGAGAGACAAACGGGTGCCGCGAAAAGGAGCTTCGCCCCTAAAATTGTTCCGAGCGTTACGCGCATCGCTCAATGGGGCGGATATAGCTGATTAAGATCGCCTCAAAGAACAGTGGCGTGATCATTGCAGTGCGTCGGGCGGGAGGCTTCACACCCGTTTGTCCAAAGATGCGTCATCGTTAATCCAAAAAGATTGGCAGATCCCACGTACGCGCGGTGAGCACTGCACAGTAAAAATTTTTACACCCAGAAGGATGTAAATGAGCTTGTCCCGTGGACGACACCCTAAGGGTGTTAATTCAGCACCTTCCAAAAAGGGTGCTTTACCATGCACCCTTAGAATAGGGTGTACATGTAAAAAAACTGTAGGGTGTTACAAAAACACCCTTAAGGAAGGGTGCCTTCGATGTCCATCACTTTTTTAGCACCCTCTGAGGAGGGTGCGAGAAGGGTGCACAAGGGTGTTGAGTGCCCATGGCAGGGGTGGCAGTATTCTTTTAGACTGCACTAATAGATATCAGCATGCACTGATTACACACTACTTGAAGAAAGTGGTCCTGATTATCGATGGTGCGCCACCTGTCGAGCTCCATTCATTGCGTGTGGGCAAAAATATAAACGCGTACAATCGTGTATGAACTTGTGCTGGATCTATATATACTTCACAGTATATGCATAATGCGCGTTACAGAAAATGAAGCCTTGCTGCCCTTGCATATTGCGTTTATTTAATAGGCAAATAAAACAAACTTTTCTTCTGCCACACAACTTTTCACCAGATATACGTTCACGTATACGTACACTACACATGCAACACCTCAAATGTTTATTATATTTTTTCAGTTTCACTTTATTGACAATTCTTTGCAACATACAATTACACTGGTTTCAGTTTAGTATACTGCTTCAAGTACATAGAGACTACAAATGAAATACACGCTAATATATCCCTATAATTCTTTCAAGTATCTACAATCCCAGTGGTTTCCAGTTTAATACTCCTTCATGTACACAATCGGTTAATAGGAATGAAATACAGGCAAATATATACTTATGATTCTTTCAAATATATACAATCACCATGATTTCACTATATACGCCTTCATGTACACAATCGTTCCCAAGAAGTGATGCACACAAAAATATATATGGATAGTGTTTTCAAATGTATACAATCACAGTGGTTTAAGCTTTGTATTCCTGGATGTATAACAATTGGTTATGAGAAATGATGTACATGCAAACATATACGGGTTTTCGCACATATAACTTTAGCGAATACTTAAGAAACCAATACAATGATCAGAAACACAATAAGCTAAAAACGAACACAAAACTGAGTCAGGACACACAAAAAACAATAGAGGTAATGCATAACTATGGCTAATGACACAGCTGGGTCACTTTATGCCAAATGTCCCAGCCATTTTGGCAACCATCTCAAATGTATTCGAAAAACTCGTGCTGCATTGAAAATAGTGAACTTCTGGAATATTTAGGAGAGGAAAAATATTTGGTCACGTGGCTGCCTTCTGAACTTCCTGAATGCCGTCTAGGTGTTGTATGTGAAAAATTTTATTTTAAAAGCACCGCTCCTTCTTTCCATACGAAACTCGGTCTACGTGTAGGTAACAAGAGCTTAATTTGGGAGAGTTGGTTCATCGTGGTTGTGTGCTAGTCACAGCGCGACAACTTTAGGAAGAGACAGAAAGGACAGGAAAGAGCACCGACTGTCAACTGAATTTAATGAATGTGCTACGAGCGCTTTTATACGGAGTACAAGAACCAGTGTTCATGCGCGACGACACGTGTGAGCACTACAAAATAATCTTAACTGTGAAAAGAATACTCCCTCTCGGAAAGGATAAGTGAACGTGTAGTGATGCACTGATCATTGGTTTACCTGATAAAAAATACTTCTACAAACGTTAAATTGGCATTAAGTAAACCTATTCTCGTGACGAATGGGGCAAGATTGACTATTCCTGTTGCTGTTTAGTACACACACTTTTGAAAGCTTGCAAGGGGTGGAAAACAACACGCTAATATCATATCTGCTGGCTATTTTTTTAATTGTGAGACACGTGATGTGGTATAACATGCAAAGGTTTTGGTCATTGTTTTTTGTTGGTCCTGTCTTCTTTAACTTTACTTTCTGCAGGAGGGTTTTGCAAACGGGTGTGATGATTCTGTTGGGATACCCAGCATCTTGTAGTCATTTAATCTGGTTTTTAAGCCTGACCTCACCCTTGTGCTAACATGACTTCTGAAGGGTGGCCTGAATACATGTGGTATCAATTCCTCTTTCTACTAATTTTGAATGCCCACTATCAAAAGGCAGAACATTCTTAGCACTCCTGGGCTGATAGCACCAGCCAATACCCCAACAGCATCATCACACTTGTTTGCGAAACCCTCCTGCAGAAAGTAAAGTTAAAGGAAACAGGACCAAAAGAAAAAGAGAATGACCAATCACCTTTGCATGTCACACGGTACTACGTACATAAGGTGTCTCACAATTTTAGGAAAAGAGCCAGCAGATATGACATTGTTGTTTTCCACCCCTTGCAAGCTTTCAAAAGTGCATGTACTTACAGCAACAGGAATAGTCAATCTTGCACCATTCGTCACTAGAATAGGTTTACTGAATGCCAATCTAATGTGTATGAGATACCGCTAACACGTGGAAAAGTAAACATAGGACAAACTGGGCAATGCTTCAATGATCAAGCAAGACAGCATGCTTTAAATGTTAAGAAGGGCTATAGTAGTCTCATGGCCGGACACCGTAAAGAATGTAAGTGTAGTCCTAGGTTTCATAAAACACGGTTTTTGAAAAAAAAGCAAGCAGAAAAATGAGAGATTTTAGAACTCTTTATCAGGAAGGCCAAGGATCAATGCATCAGTACACCTTCACTTATCTTTTCCGAAAAAGAGTATTCTTTTCTCGGTTAAAATTATTTTGTCATGGTCACACATGTGTTGTTGCAGATGAGCCCTGGTCTTGTGCTCAGTATAAAAACGCTCGTAGCACCTTCAATAAAATTCAGTTGACAGCGCTCTTTCCTGTCCTTTTGCGATAAGATTTTTATTACAGAAAGAATTTCATTTTCTTACAGTTTAGGTATAATGATGAGTTTTCATTGTATCACAACATGGAGCAATTGCATCTCAATATGGACAAAAATCACGATTTTGTGAAAATTCGTGATATTTTCTCGTATATTTCAGCAGCTTGAGAGGTATAAAGATATTTTTTCCTCAAAATATACCTTCTGTGGAGTAAGTATTCACTGCTCAGATATTCATACAAAGTGCAATATTGCAATAAAAATGCAAACATAACACATTTTGGCTTTATTCTTGGAAGCGAATGTGGCAAAAAAATTGCACTATTATTATTGAGCTTCAAATACCTTACAGAAGCACATTTACTTAACACGTAGACCGAATTTGCTTTAGAAAAAATAAGCGGTAGTTTTAAAACAAAATTTTCCACAAACAGCACACAGACGGCATTATGCCAGGAAGTTATAAGCCAGCCACATGAACAAAACTTTTTTTCTCGCTGAAATATTCTAGCAGTTCACTGTTTTCAACGCAGTAAGTCAGCACATTTTTTTTTCAAATACAATTCAGATGGTCGCCAAAGTGGCTGGGACGTTTGGCATGGAATGGTCCAGCTATATTTAAGCAAAATAACTTACACAAATAACAATATTTGTTCATCTACCATGACCACACTAGAAAAAGTTGTTCAGGCATTGTGACACTAAAATTTTCAGCGTCGTACTGCCTGAACAACTTCTTTGATAAACTCCAAACTCACGCCGAGAAAAAGCCGCTCAATCACGGTGGTTGTTAAAGGCCTTGCGGCCGTAGACAATGTTGAAAATAAAAAAAATCAACTCATCAGTGCTGTCACTCCTTCTTCGTCATTACTGACACGGAAGATTTTTCGGTATCCATGTGGAGGTTCAGGAAGTAGGCTTGCTCTAGGCTGGGGCCGGGGTAGACTACGCAGGACGTCAGCGGCACCCTCTCATCCTGTAATAAGAGCAAATATGACTTCTCATAAAAGGATGTTCGTGCTGTTCTGGCAGCACCATATATAAAGAATGTGTAGTGTGTATCCTTCGAAATGGCGTGTAATTGACATTACACTGAACTCGAAGCATACAACCCATACATTCCAATAATTTCGTATGATAAAGATAAGAGTTTTCCAGCATACAGCAAATTCCCGAAATGAGGTGAAGTGTAAGACTACAGCTCAAAAATGGCACTTACGAAAGCCTGAACTCACCTAAGAATCAAATTCCTTCTAGGGTAGTGAGCCAGTGTGAAAAACAATTCTTAAAGTACAACGTTCAGAACATGTAGCATTAATCAAAACGCACAAGAAACTTACCTCTTCATGTACAAACAGTGAAGACATCTCTGCTTTCTCTTTTACATGAGAACAAATGATCTTGGGCGTGGCACTAGCGAAGAGGTCTGCAAAAAAAGTAAAAGATTTACTGACTTTAATCACGCCTCTAACAATCTGAGGAATTGTTACAAGTCACCAATCAGTGCAATTCTGACTGCCTCTATAAGGGCATCAAAAATGAACAATTTTCTCGTTCTTTCTACCCTCACAAGACGCTCCGTCAATGGAATCTAATCCAAATTTGACGCTGTGCTTCCTATTTGCCTGCTTTCTAGACGTAGGGCTGCGAACATGTGTTTTGTGCACCTAATCTAGCACAGAAATTCGTCATCTATAATTCAATCATCTTAATTCATTGTAATTTGATAAAAGATGTGATAGCTCGTCCAGTTTTTAAAGAGTTGCGGGCCTGCAATAGGCACTGCCTAGCACGTATGAAAGTATTTCTTTAAAAAATTTTTTCAAAGCTTGCTTTCAGAAAAAGCGTCTGGCATATTTCGACAACCAAGCCCATCCTCTGATGGCAATCAGGGGCACGCTATTAGCGATTATTGACCACGGGATTTACAAACGTAACCCGTGCCTAAATACTCAGTTAAACACAATCAAGCAAGTAGGAGCGCTCGAACGACACCAACGCGCGCGGACGCCGTCTACGTTGCAGCAGCCATGGCTTATGCTAGAGCTACCGCACATAGCTCCCACAGTCACGTATACTCTCTCGATTCTGTTATAACGCCGAACGTTATCGCAGATGAAGGCAAAGCACGAAAACAGCAAACAGAAACGAGGGAAAACAACGCACGGCGATGGCCACAACAACGCGCCTTTGGAAGTCTGCTAGATCTTTCCCTGTTGCTGGTGACACTTGTCCTAAATAGCTTAAAAGACCGAGGCGCACGTGCTGGGAGCATCGCGGCATATCAGCACCTCCAACTATACCGTCTTTAAGCAAAAAAAAAGCCATTTCGTACAGTGCGCCTCTGTACATAATTTTTTCTTTTTCTTTCTTTTTTACGCTTACACCTACAGAAGCACGTTGCACATTTGAGTATTAATAGAAATGTTATTACGATGTAGCCCAAAGCACATCTTAAAACAATATCAATCACTTTGTGCAGTGTAGAGACAATGTGCGATCAGCAACTAATCCCGCCCTTGTTAAGTGATCACATCACTCACTGTATGAGTGATGCAGGCACTTACACAACATCGCGCATAGCAGTGTGAACTCGTTAAGTCACACGTTTAATCGGGCATCTGCAACAGGCCCGCGAACGCATGCTGTTGTAAATGGCTGGCAGCCTACTTCGGCAGAGCTGCTGCAGGCGCCCAGCTAGCGCTGTATGATTACTACCTACGAAAACAGTACACTCACCGTTAACAGGCCCACGTTGTCCGTGTCCGCCACTCCATGAATATTCCTTAATCCGAGCGTCACTTCGAACACGGTGTCATGCGTGACCACCATTGAATATGCGCCTGTTCGCTAGAACACACACAGCGACCAAGACCCCAGACCAACGCAACGCATTTGAAAGACGATGAGACAGAGAGAGCAACGTTGAGAGAGAGAAGGAGGAGGCACTGGCGGCGGCGCCGCAGCTGTCGACGCAGGTGTTCGGTGACGCAACTATTCGCTTATCTACGCCGCCGTTGTGGGAGCAACGCTGGCCGGGGTGAGCGGGGGGGGGGGAGGAGCGGGAAACCCGCCAAGACGGCGCCGAAAGGCAAACGCTATGGCGCATACGGCGGACGGCCGTTCGACGCGGAATGACTCCTTGTAAACGGCAACTCTCCTTCCAGCCAGTCGCACAGCGACGCAGGTTATTTACCAGCCTCGGGTTCTTTGAGTATTTTGACGGAATGCGATTGCAGTGGGCGAAAAATAGTGAAGCAAAACTTGCGGAAAACAAAGTGCACCATGGAATGGCCAGAAACAATAATTATTTCGTCCTCGGTGGCATTAGCGGGAGAGCATCGCTACACCTTTTTCCAGAGGAATTTCTTTTCGCATTGTCTGTGTCTGGCAATTCCGCGTATGGTGCCGCAAACACTGAATGCGTAGTCGAAGCTGGAACAAATTAATCCACAGTCGCGGATGTTTAGAAGGCTTGTCACGCACCACGAAACGTGCCGAGGTTGTTATAACAAACTTTTTGCTGACCACATGATCAGCACATAATTCCATATGGTTGCCCAATGAGCTAGCTAAGCACCTGTAGCAAAGGCAGGGCACGTTCTTGTTAAACGTTGTTAATATAAACGATGGTTGTGCATAAGTGCAGTGACAGCTTTCCGTGTGAATTGGTCATAACCCACGTTTTCGAGCGTAGAAGCGCCTCAGCGGACCTAATCAGCTACCACAGCAAGTTCGTAAGCAATGATGAGGTACGAAAATGTGCAGCTGTTTTCCATGTACTGAATAGTCCGTGTACAGTGCGTTGACCACCGCCATTTCTTAAGCCACCTCCCATATAGACTCCCAGTCTGAACAGGTGTGGGACCTTAAACACTAAGAAGCAGTGCCCCCCCCCCCCGCACACACACACGAAATTTGAGGGCGCACGGGCTGATACACACGCATACTTATTCACAGGCGCACACACATACACGTATACACACATACGGCAACACACACACGCGACCGTAAACGCACGCATGCATGGGCGTACACATGTGCACAGGCACGCTTAACACAAGCACGGACTCGCACATACACGCGCACGCACACATGCACGGGTGTACACACAATCGCGCTTACACGCGAACACATGCGCAGGCTCACGCACACACACCCATACTCGGGCGAACATTATGTTCCTGTATATAATCCACAGCAAACATGTAGCTTATAACCAACGCTAAGGTGAGCTTTCGTAACGTGGATTGCAGTTAATTGCCATTATAGATGAAACGCGATTTGCTTCTGCTGGCATTCTGCTGTATTCGGAGAGCACCTTCACACATTCTAAGTCTAGGCCGTCATTTAACGCAAGGTCCACATATTCGTGCAGTAGCTACGCTGCTCGGCCGCCAATCCGAAGGTCGCGGGTTCGATGCCGGCCGTGGCAGTCGAATTCAGATGGAGGCGAAAAGGTAGAAGCCTGTGCACTGTGCGATATCAGCGCCCATTAAAGAACACCAAATGGTCAAAATCTCTAGAGCTTTCCACTACGACGACCCTCATAATCATATCGAGGTTTTTGAGACGTAAAATCCCAAATATTATAATTATGTGTTGTTCTTATGCTGCATATTCATCTGATGAATCGTCACCTACACCCTTCTCAGGCACAAAAGCACCCTTAGAGCCTATTTTAGGGTGCTATCGAGGCAAGCACCCAAACAAATGGGTGCTTTTTTTCAATCGACCATTTATGGGTGTTAAAGGGTGTTGCAAAGGGTGCTTTCTCGTAAAAGCACCCTTTTTACACCCTTTTGGGTGTAAAAATTTCCACTGTGTGTTTGGGTGAACACGCGAGCGCCTGGCCGGCGGCACTGTCAGCACCCCGTTACGGTCATCACTGGAAACATTGCGCATGCGCATCACGCCTTCCGCGAAATAATTGTTCCATCGCGCGCATGACGTCATGAATGCACTTGTTCATCGTTTGCTAGCCTCATTTTTGTTTTCTAAGCCCATGCATCTTGCATTTTAAGATTTCTTTAAACACTTGTGCTTGAACAGAACAAGACAAAAAATTGTATATCTATGGGGGCGTGTCTATTCGTTCTCTTCAAAGTTGTTGTCCATGCAACGCCGTATATAAAACAACCAAACATCTTTTGCAGCCGTTCATTCTGTCGCCAGATCGTATTATGGCTAGGGTCCCTGATGATGAACGGCGCTCTATCGTCGATCTTTCCCTGAAAGGTTATTCCCAGCGGTATATTGGCGCTTTAGTTAATAGGCCCCTGAAGACTGTGAACAGGATAATTCAAGCCTACAAGCATTCAGGATGCACCCCGCCCTAAAGCTACCAGAGACGATGAAGACGCCCTCATAGTTGCAGGTGCTCTTCGTAACTCTTTCTTGCTAGCCCCAACAATACGCGTGGGCTTGGATTTGGACGTTTCGGACACCACTGTTCGACGTCGCCTGCGTACAGCGGGCCTTCGCATTTGCGTCGCAGCGCAGAAGCACATAACGACGGCACACAAGGACACACGACGGCAGTTCGCTGAGTTGCACAAAGCATGGACATCAGAAGAGTGGGGTCGCGTCATCTTTTCGGATGAGTCGACGTTTTCGACGCGACAAGACCGAAGATTGCGTGTTTGGAGACTAACAGGCACACGGTGAGGCAAACTTCCTGCTTTGAAAAGCAATTGTTTTTGTTAAGGTCAAAATGCCATGCATAAACAACCCAGACAACGTGCAAGGTGTTTCTGCCAGTGGGAGATCGACTGTGAGCGTGTGGAGTGCTGTTTCAAGATATGGTTTAGGGCCCCTGCAACGTATACGTAGACACTTATGGTCGGAACAATACTGCAACATTTTGAACAATGTGCTGTTGCCATATGCGAGCAGTTTATTCCCAGATGATGATTACCTGTTCCAACAGGACCGGTCACCGTTACACATGGTGCGGGCTGTCAAGGAGTTTCAGGTGGAGCAGAACATGCAGCTACTGGAATGGCTTCCGAAAGGAGCGGATCTGAATGTGATAGAAAACGTGTGGGGCCATCTGAAAGCTTTTTTGGCAAGGAAGCCCTTTTATTCCGCGACTTCGGACCAGTTGTACGCGCAAGTCAACAACGAGTGGGAAATGCTGAAAGCCGATCGGGAATATTTTCGATCACTTTACGACTCGTTACCGTCCAAAATAGCTGCAGTCGTTGCTGTAAGTGGTCACAAGACTCGCTATTAGACTTGCTGATGTTTTTATATTTGTTCTCATGGTCTTGTTTAACTTGAATTGCAAAAGTGCAATTTTGTTAAATAAAAAGTTTAATAATTATCCCTCTTACACTCACTTTTTTCGTTCACGCGCCAATCTTGAATCCAGATGGACCTTGAAATGCTGAAGGTATCAGCTCGGGGAACAAAAAATGTGGCTAGCAGACGACGAACAAGCGTATCGATGACGTGATGCGCCTGGTGGAAAGAGTGTTTAGCTAAGCACATGCTGCGTATGTGCAATGTTTCCAACGATGGCTGTTACGTGGCGCTGATAGTGCCGTCAGCCACGCGCTTGCGTGTTCACACTAACACTGCTCACCACTGTACAGTGGGAATCGATGATATGTGAAGCACGAATGAGAAAGGTTGCTATGTCACTTTAAAATCAGCAAAACGTTACAAAGTGGAGGTAAATAATGCCTTACATGACTTCTGTGTCATAGAGAGAGAGAGATAAAGATACAAGGAAAGGCAGGGAGGTTAACCAGACGCATAATGCTGTGTCATAATTATCATGTCGTTTGCCTTCATCTATTCACGTCAAGTGATACTAAATTTAGTGTATGTAGAGCTAGGGAAACGGCCGTGAGCACGCTATGAGTGTGGTATGTTGTCATGTTCTCACATAATAAGCGTGTCAGGATTATGATGTTTGCACCAGTCATATATTTTCGTCATCCATCGACGTCACGTAACACCGAATACGGTATACGTGGAGCTATCAAAACGGCCACGAGCGCATCATGAAGCGCCCAATATACTCCAATGTAGTGTTGACGCAGGCTGGGCTCAGCAACGGTAGATTAGCAAAACGCGAGCACGCCGAAAGCGACGGCGCGACCAGCGTCCGTCGGCGCAGCCCGATGGCAACCGGCGCGAAATGCGACATGCTGCACTTCACGCCGATGCGTTAGCCAGACAACACTGCGTCGCCCTCTTTTCCTCATGGTGGGACGCCGGACGCGGTGAAACGCGCTTGCTTCAAAGCAACACAGCGTGGCCCGCGCCAGCGAGTGTATGGCAGGACATGTACCTAGCATGGCAACGCCGGCGTGACGCCCCGAAATGAACGCCGGTGAGCACGCTCACCGCGTCACGTCGAAATGTAATGGCGCCTTGACTGCGGCGTGTAGTCATGCTCTCAGATGACACGCATCTCATGATTATGATGTTTGCACCAGTGACAGACCTCCGTTATCCATTGACGTCATGTAATACCAAATTTGGCATATGTGATGCTTGAGAAACGGCCGCGAGCGCACATGAGTGTGGCGTGTAGCCATCTTGTTACATGACACGCATGTCGTGATTATCACGTTTGAATATGTAATTTACCTATGTCGGCCGTTCGCGTCACGTAATGCTGAATTTGGTACACGTGAAGCTAGCAAAAAGATCGCGAGCACTTCATTAGCATAGCCTATAGTCATGTTGTTACATAAAACGCGTGTCATGCTTAATATGTTTGCACCAGTGTCATACCTTCGTCATCTATTGACGTCCCGCAATACCAAATTTGGTATAAGTGAAGCAAGCGAAACGGCTGCCAGCGCATCATGAGCCTGGCATGTCGTAATGTTGTTACATGACACGCGTCTCAATATTATCATGCTTGCATCATTCATATACCTTCGTCATACCAAATTTGGTAAATGTGACGCTAGCGCAACGGCCACGAGCGCATCATGAGCGTGGCATGTACTCTTTTTGTTACATGGCACGCATTACATGATTTTCATGTAAGGGTCTGTCGGTTCTGTGCGCCATGCAATCAAACCATGCTATACCAGTTATGCAACATGCCTCAAGTGCTGCAGGACCATGAAATGTAAATCATGACATTCATGACATACATGTCATGATATTCCTGTTATGACTAGTCAAATATGTTCTTCATGCAGTCATAATGTGCCTTACCAAGTTTGGCATTGATACCATAATCGAAACGGCCAGGAGGAGGAGGAGGAGAAGGAAAGCATAAGCGGAAGGACAAGGAAAGCATAAGCGAAAGGACAAGGAGGTTAGCCAGTTCTTAGACCGGCTGGCTACCCTGTGCTGGGGAAAGGGGTGAGGGGAATAGAAGATGACAAAAAGAAATTTTGCGAAGAGAGAGAGGAGAGCTAAAAGTCGCAGGCAGCTAGATAGATAGATAGATAGATAGATAGATAGATAGATAGATAGATAGATAGATAGATAGATAGATAGATAGATCTATAGATAGATAGATAGATAGATAGATAGATAGATAGATAGATAGATAGATAGATAGATACATAGATAGATATATAGATATATACGCTCATACACTCTAAAAAAAGGGAGCGAGAATGGAGAAACGGGCTCCGTTCCTCCTTCGGCGCAGCGACTTCCTCCCTTTCGGGCGCTTTACCCGTCGTGCCCTCTCGCGGCAAGGACCAAGGAAGCAACGTTCCTCCTTCAGCGTTCCAGTTTCTCCTCAATCACGGGGGTCTTGCTCGCGCGTATGCGCACGCCAAGCCTATAGCCGGCCGCGGCCCGTCGCGAGCGATTGCTTTTACCTAAGATTGTTGTAAGCAGTGCAGGAGGGACTTTTTCTTTTGTTTTATTAGTGTAGAGTAAAAGCCTCTCCTTTTTTATCGTCAGGCACTCGCACGATGCTCCGCACACTTCCATGTGTGTCTCGTGTTGTTTCATACTACCAATTCTTCACGAATACAAGGAGCTCTGCTTCCCAAGCAGTCTTGCTCTATCAATAACCTTAGAGTGTAAAAAAATAATGATTTTTTCGGTGTCGACATACTTGGTAAGCCCACAAATTTTTAGTTTCGCACGGCACCAACAGCACTCATGAATTCAACGAGGCGCGTAAAAAAGCATCACACTTAATTTTTCATCATTCTAGGAAACCTGATACCACTGTACAGTCCATGCGTGAAAGTACGATCATATACAATTGATAGAGTTACACGTGCCACTACCGCCATATCGATGTTCTTTGCAGTTTACCCCCATTCAAATACGGCCGCCGTGGCCGGAAGTCGAACCTGCGTCCTCCAGCATAGTCACACGACACCCAATAAGGCTACGCTACCACGGCAGGTGAAAACAGAAAGGGAAACAGGCTGCGAAGTTTCACCGAGTGTTTATTCGCCAGGCTAATTGATTGATATGTGGGGTTTAACGTCCCAAAACCACTATATGATTATGAGAGACGCCGTAGTGGAGGGCTCCGGAAATTTAGACCACCTGGGGTTCTTTACCGTGCACCCAAATCTGAGCACACGGGCCTACAACATTTCCGCCTCCATCGGAAATGCAGCCGCCGCAGCCGGGATTTGAACCCGCGCCCTGCGGGTCAGCAGCCGAGTACCTTAGCCACTAGACCACCGCGGCGGGGCTATTTGCCAGGCTAGGTTATAACCATCAGAAACTTTTTAAACATCATCATAATTAAACTTTTGTGAAAAGTGAACCAACGACTTCTGTAGCTTAAACCAAATTCTGAATCGCATTCGTTTTGAATTGCCCATGCCAGCACTGAGAAGTAGGAAGGAATTATGCACGCGTGCAGTATGCCTTTCTCGTACATGATTCTCCTTTGTCGTGAGAAACTCAACACAAAATGCACTTCTAGTAACAGCTGTGCACAGCAAGTAAGTACTAACGCTCACTCACCTTTGTGAAAAGAGTATTCCGAATCCAGAGTAATAACCACCACAGCCACAGCGCTAACAACAAAATTGTGGCACGCACTATGGTTGCAAGTTGACTCGCGAGGCGAATCGCGAGAGGCATCTGAAGCAGAAATGTATGCAGCCACAACATTCTATGAAGTTATAGTAAGCTTGCGCACTGCAGCGATAGTTTCTCCACTCAAGTATTAGAGCTGCCGCGACGCCAACAGCCACTGTCATAGCTCACGAAAAAATACCGTCGGATGCAAGGTCATCGCTTATTTCTCTCGCAAGACCCGTGTTGTAACGTACGTATACACTGCTAGGACGGTCGTTACCGCATCAAAAACCTTGTCATTGAAGGGCTAGTGGTGTACTGTATCCATGGCTAACGGTCACACTTGTGGTACGCACGTAAAAAAAATTTAAGCAAGCGTTAAGACGAAGCAACTAAACGAGGTCGACGTGACGACAGAACACCTACCACGACGGAGACAAAGTTTGGTCTGCATGCTGCGCCCTCTGCAAGTAACAAGAAGAAAAAGAAACGCAACCTCCGAGATGGCTAACGCGCGGCAAGTGTTTGCACTCTCGGAGGCTTCAAGAAAAAAAAAGTAACTGTGGCAGTGGTCGACAGATGACGCAGCGTTCGGATTGCCATGGGCATTCTATGCAAGGTTTGGGGGTATGCGCCTTCGTCAAAACCTGATAAGCTCTAGTAGTTATTCCGTTCATTATTGTGCAACCATTGACAAACTCGCGTTTGTCTAAGCATTAGATGCAATATATTTACGTGTGCGCATGTTGTGGCAATGATGCAAAACGTAAAAAAAGTGTAAGAAAACCTACTTGTAACCTGTGCCACTATGGTCTTTCGAAATTCGTCGCTATATAAGCTGGTGCGTTTTTAAAGTAGGGTGTGAGTAAACACTTCGTAGTGTGGGGGTGTTGCTGTGAGCGCTTGTTTGTGCTCTTGTTGCGTACTTGTTAGCGTATACTTGTTGCGTACTGTATGTGCAGTATGTGTGCATGTGTAGTTATATGCATTGCACCAGCGCATATTTAGGCTTCTGGTGTCAATGAGAGTAATCCTGAATGGGCTGTGACGTAAGTAATCCTGAATGGGCTGAGGCGTGAACAATCCGCAAGGGAGCCGTGAAAGTGGGTATGACAACGTACGTCGCGGCAGGTAACTCTTTTTTAGTTTTGTTTAGTCCCTCCAGATGGCACCAGCTGCCACCTACTTCACGTTTATGTCGCTCTCACACCTCCAGCTACTTATATAACGTTGAACATCTGTCTTTCAAAGCTGCAATACTGAGTCGGAATGGTTTCGCTGCGATCGAGTCTACAGTTTGGAGGCACGTCTCGTGACCTGTGGACCCGTAAACTCATGGGTAACCTCGCTACACTATGTGAATCTGCGAGAAATAAATACGGCAAGCCTAGCATGCACTCTTCAGGTGAGGGCTCTGCAGTATATATCCGTGTCTATCGGAGTGAACGGGGCTTCGCTGACCGAATGAAACGTACTTGCTCCGTCGTTCCCTTTCGCGATGAGTTCACCGCCACAGGTTCGTCTGCTTGTTTTTATAATCACTTCGTGCAATATCAAGCTCAGCGGGACCGTATTTTGTAACTTTCAGGGCCGTGTACTCCTTATCAGTCGAGAATCGTTGCATTTGCTAAGCCTACTCGCTTCGCCGGGGGGCAGCCATGTTGATTTTCATAAGGAGGAATGTGTTTCTCCGTGGATGAGGGAGCAACGTTTCTCTATTTAAAGACGAACATTGGGGACATCGCCGTTTCTCCCTAAATGGAGAGAACGTCACTCCATTTTTTAAGAGTCTCTATAGAAGCTGAAGTTAGCTAAGTAACGTTTCGCATTCAAAATACGCATCGCCCCCAGTGATCCCAGTCTTTCCCTGTTGTGCAGACATGCCAAAATGAGCTCGTTGAACGGTACTAACGTACTATGCGCGCTTCTTCGCTCTCGGCGGCAGCTTGGCGCTGTAGGCGCGCACCGTGTGCGCACCCTGAGGTGATAAGGTATGCACGCAGAGCTCTGTTTCGTTCCCCAGGCTCGTCTGCTCCCATGGATAGACTCTACCGCGCCAGCTGCCGCGGGTACGTGCGACTTTCAGGCATTACCTCCACACTCTCAGACAATGGCTCAATCTCTTGATAAGTGTCAGTTACCGAGGATCCGCTTCTTCGCATTCACTGCTTGAAGACTTACCACACAATTCCAGCATGACACATGACGTTCTGCTATCACCGCCATCCGATGACCAAATATAGGGCACATTAGACGCAATAAAAATGGGTTCAGCACCAAGGCCTGACTGACTCCCTGCAGAGTTTTATGGACAGTTCTGGCCTACTATTGGTTCATTTATGTGACGCGTCATTCGCAAGTATATTTCCGACATATTACCCTTCCTACCTGTTTTCACAGAGGCCGTATAACACTAGTTTTCAAGAAAGACCTAATGTCCACGCGGCCAGAATATTGGTGCCCTGTTACCCTGCCTAATGTAGATTAAAAGATTTTGGCCAGCATCTTCATTACCGAATCAGTCAATCTCTTGCAACAATATTCGGAATAGAACAGACTACAACAGGTCTGTTCTATTCCGGACCGAGCACTGCCCACCCATATTTGATTAAAGCGTGACATCATTCAATACACTACTACCTGATGTGTGCAAATACTGTTGGTTTCTTTTGATCAGGAGAAAGCATTTGATTTCATAGAACATGGCTACTTACCAAATGTTTTAGATGAGTCAGATTCCTGGATAAGTTCCTTGACCTCGTTAACGCGATCTGCACTAAATCAGACAGCATCCTCTACATAGATTCCCATGATAGTCACCATTTAAAGTCACGCGTGGGGTCCGTCAGGGTGTTCTATTCACCCTTGAATTAGAGCCTGAAGGGCCTTTGAACATTGTCACAGGTCCCGTTAATTAGGGAGGCGATCTCCGGGCTAATTCCAAGGGCCGAAGTACCAGCCCCCCGAACCGCAAACGAAAGCGTGGACAATTTAGAAGTGGTCCTATTTGGCGCGCCAGCGGACGCCGGCTGTGGCCCAAAGAACAAGTCAGAGCCAAGAGTTGATAAACAAAACAAATTTATATTCTCAGTGATGGCAGATCAAAACGATACACAAGCATGCACACTCGACAACAGTTGAATACAATATGTCACCAATCAAATAATGTACTACACAGTACAATCAGCCACACTCGAAACAATGGACACAGACAATGATACGCACTACAATGCAGTCGGATGGATCGAACAACCAAGGCACTTAAAGACTAAAGAGTTAGAAAACTTATTCAGTCCAAAGTACTTGCAACAAAAGTCTGAATGATACTCTTCCGAGAATCACTCACTCAAAGTCTATGTTGTTGTCGCTCCGCTGCCTCCGAAGTTTCTCTTCCAGGAAACCTCGCGTCTTCAATTGACCGCTCTCCAAGCTCCAAACTTCTTCGCCGGAAACACGTCGGCTTCACACACGCACCTTTTGCCACGCGTCTCCGGTCGATAGCGGTAGACACACACTCTTGCCTGCAGCTCGAGTCTTCACCCCTCAGGTGGAAATCCTCTTCTGCTCCTCCTTTGTCACGGAAGACAAAAGGCTTCGCCCGCAAGAAGGAACACACTACGCACTCTGGCGCATACTTTCTTCTTCTCGTGCTTTGTCACTAAGGACAAAACCTTTACCGACAGACGCGGCGGAACAACCCCACGAACACTAGCGCTAACTTCCTTCTTCTCCTGATCTCCCATCTCTGCTGCTCGGATAAATACCTTCCAAGCGAGATTCCAGAAAATTCTCATCATTTCATCGGCCCGATGCACAGTGAAGGCTGGGGGAGAGCGCGAGACGGTTTGACGGCCGTCCGCGACGGATGACGCAACCCGGCATCACCGCGCCCCTTTCCATCAAGATATTTCCTGGGCTTGCTCGACCGCGATACGAGGAGGTTCATCGGCGAACCTACGCTTCCGAGAGGGGAGGGACGCGCGCCCGGGGAGACTTCGAGGCATCTCTCGGGCGCTTCGTCGCGAGAATTTGGTGGCACACCCTTTTTGAGCGCTCGTTTTGTGACACTGTCCCCCACTTTAAGAATATTATCTCATAATATTCAAAACCACACAAACGAGTGCGAACAGTCCCCACACTCTCAAAGACTGTAACATAGTCCGTCGCTCATGACACCTCACGTTCACAATATATCACTCAATACAATTGTACATGGTAATTCAATCTCACAACACATGAAATATAACCACAGGTACATGAGTAGAACACTCCATCACATATTCCAAACAACACAAATGTACAAAGTTCTCTCCTTACAACTATTGTACAATATTATACATCACATCACCGTAACAAACATTTTGACTCGCTCGACATACAGTTGTGACACAGGATAACAACCACATGAACTTGACATATTGCACTCAGCACTGTCAAACAGATTTCGATTCGACCGCAACACCTATCCCATGTACTTCGAGCTGCGCTTGCGTCCTTTCTTGCGGTGCTCACTCAATCTCTTCTTGTTTTTCTTGTTTCTGTTCCGATGAGCCCTTTCCAACGAAGGTATCTGAGGCGGCGTCTCAGCCATCGTTGTCCCTTTCGACACCGTTAACGGGTCATAACGTTCAACCGATCCGGTCACCCGCTTGTTCATGTTACGACATTGGGCCTGGCTGGCCGACTTCGTCACCTTTACACTGTCGGTTGTTTGAGGTCGTGCCGACGTAAGTCCAGCTGCCCAGCACGTGAACTCATTCAGCACGATCATCTCCTCATTCACTGTTTCTTGCATCGTGGCTTCACCTTGGGCTCGAGTGAGATCCGTCACGGGATGCTCCTCCACTGTATCTCGCGGTCGCTGGGTTTGCGAGGGCTCTATCTTAGGGTCTTTTCCCAAACGTTTCGGTTCATTTGGCCTTCGCGCCCCGTCGATGTTTCCGATAAAGAGGTCGTACAGGGGGGTCTTCATGCATAGAGCAGTAACCTTCCTGGTGAAGTACGGTGTTTCAACCTCAATTTCTGCGTCGGGAAGCATCTGAACCGTACTGTCAATTAGGCAAACCGGTTTCGTTTTGCCTGTCAACTCGCTTTCCTGTACCAAATTTTTCCGCACGATAAGCGTGGAGCTACCGGTGTCTCTTAAAACCGTAATCTTCTTGCCCGCAACTTTTCCAGGCAGCGTTGGCATTCCCTTCGTAACACTGGTTGGCTGTTTTGACATTACAGCATCCACAATAGGAAGTTTCTCCCCATTTTCAACTCTACGAATCTGTCGGTGACGGCAACACCATCGGATTTCGGTGCTGCTAGCACACAGGATACCTGGTGAGTTTGACTTGCTCCGTTACGACAGGCGTCTGCTTTGTGCCCAGTCTGGCCACACTTGAAACATTTTACAACCGTAGGGCTCGTAAAGATCGTTCGACAGCTGTTCGCATTATGACCCACTCGGTTACACAGAAAACATCGCGGAACACTCTCCAGTGCACGCTTCTTTTGTTCGGGTGCCGAATGTTTCGGATCTTCGGGACACTCCTTCTTGACCTTGGCCAAATTAGTTCCAGCTTGCGCTTCCAAGAATTGATCAGCCAATTAGAGCATGCCTTCAAGTGACTCAGCCTTTCTCTCTTTCAAGTAAAGCGACAGGCTTGGGTGGCAACTGGTAAGAAATTGCTCTCTAATGAGGAGCTCTCTAAGGTAATCGTACTCCTGCGCTGTCCTTGAAAGTTCAATCCATCTGTCGAAATAATGGCAAAGTCGGGCGGCATACTGCGTAGCCGTCTCACCATCAGCTGGCTTTCTTGTCCGAAATCTGTCCCGGAATCCTTCCACAGTAAATCTAAATCGCTTCAGCAAAGCAGCTTTCACCTTTGCATAGTTGGTTGCATCGGTCGGCGTCAGCCTGCCGCACACGCTGAGCGCTTCACCACTCAAGCAAGTACTCAAAGCAGTTGCCATTGATGTTCCGGCCAATTCTGGCTCCTTGCAATCGTCTCAAATCTGTGAAGGTACGCGTCAAGGTCGTCCTTCCTTTCATCAAACGATACGAGCAGCTTGCTTGGGTTCAAGTGGAAGCCATAATCTTCCCGTTTGCTGCTTTCAACTCTAGCTTGGACGGGAGTTTCACTTCGCTGTTGCAAACGGATCCGCTCGAGCTCCATCTCGTGTTGCCGCCGCGGTTCCCTTTCCTCTCTTTCTTCTTTCAGCTGTTGCTCGTTTGCCTCTCTTTCTTCTCTCGCCCTCTCAGCAGGCAGCTTTTCTCTCTCCAGCTCCAACTTCAATTGCTGCTCTCTTTCTTCTTTCAGCTGTCGCTCCTTTGCCTCTCTTTCTTCTTTCAGCTGTCGTTCCTTTGCCTCTCTTTCTTCTTTCTCTCTCTCAGCTGCCAACCTCTCTCTCTCCAACTCAGCTGCTTTTTCTTCCTAAGGCCCTCTCAGCTGCCAACCTCTCCTTCTCCAACTTAGCTGCTTTTTCTTCCTTGGCCCTCTCAGCTGCCAACCTCTCTCTCTCCACCGCTTTTTCTCCTTCTGGCTTACCCACTTCCGTAGTTCGGCGCCAGAAAGACCCATCTTCTCACCAAGAGCTACTAACTTTCCGAGATCCATTGTGTCTCGCAAATGAATTCTTGCCGCGTGTAAAAAGTATCTGCCTAAATCAGTCTATCGGAACACTCCCCGGCACTCGTTAACGAGAACACTGAACAACACACAAAATCGTTCCGATAGCACTATCAACAACTCGAGGCTCTTTCTCACTGCTTTGGACACACTGTGCACCAAAAGGTCCTGTCGTGGACGCCGGAATAATTGTCACAGGTTCTGTTAATTAGGAAGGCGATCGCCGGGCTAATTACAAGGGCCGCAGTATCGGCCCCCCGATCCGCACCACGAAAGCGTGGACAATTTAGAAGTGGTCTATTCGACGTGCCAGGGGACGCCGGCTGTGGCCCAAAGAACAAGTCAGAGCTGAGAGTTGATAAACAAAACGAAATTATATTCTCAGTTCTAGCAGATCAAAACAATACACAAGTATGCACACTCGACAACAGTTGAATACAATACGTCACCAATCAAACAATGTACTACACAGTACAATCAGCCACACTCGAAACAACGGACACAGACAACGATACGCACTACAATGCAGTCGCATGCATCGAACAAGCAAGACACTTAAAGACTAAAGTGTTAGAAAACTTATTCAGTCCAAAGTTCTTGGAACAAAAGTCTGAATGATACTCTTCCGAGAATCACTCACTCAAAGTCCACGTTGTTGTCGCTCCACTGCCTTCGAAGTTTCTCTTCCAGGAAACCTCGCGTCTTAAATCGTCCGCTCTCCAGGCTCCAAACTTCTTCGCCGGAAACAAGTCGGCTTCACACACGCAGCTTTTGCCACGCGTCTTCGCTCGATAGCGGTAGAGACACACTCTTGCCTGCAGCTCGAGTCTTCACCCCTCAGGTGGAAATCCTGTTCTGCTCCTCCTTTTTCACGGAAGACAAAAGGCTTCGCCCACAAGGCGGAACACCCTACGCACTCTGGCGCATACTTTCTTCTTCTCGTGCTTTGTCACTAAGGACAAAACCTTCAACGTCCTTCTTCTCCTGATCTCCCATCTCTGCTGCTCAGTTAAATACCTTCCAAGCGAGATTCCAGAAAATTCTCATCATTTGGTCAGCGCGATGCGCAGCGAAGGCTGGGGGAGAGCGCGAGACGGGTCGACGGCCGTCCGCAACGGATGACGCAACCCGGCATCACCACGCCCCTTTCCATCCAGAAATTTCCAGGGCTTGCTCGGCCGCGATGCGAGGAGTTTCGTCGGCGAACCTACGCTTCCGAGAGGGGAGGGACGCGTGCCCGGGGAGTCTTTGGATATTGTTTTCTTTTTTATCGCTGACTTTGAGGCGTCTCTCTAGCGCTTCGTCGCGAGAATTTAGCGGCACGCCCTTTTTGAGCGCTCGTTTTGTGACAAACATCTCCCGCAGATTCGAGGCTTACCCCTACCTGGTAACACTCAAGTAAAGGTCACTGCATACGCAGATGACATTGCTCTATATGTACATACTGAACAGTCGCTGCAGCATGCTCTTCATACTTTTCAAGATTTTGGTATTCTCTCCGGTGCGAAGTTAAACATTTTTAAAAGACAGTATTTTTTTATTGGCAACCCCATTGGTCGTGTCAGCATCACGTAGCCTTTACAGCGGTCTCCTAACATTGCTATACTGGGAGTTACTTTCACTGCATTCAGTTTACGTGACAGCATCTGGTCATCCGTTGTACAAACTCTTCAATGTGTTATAAAAGCAGCCAGGCACTTCGAATTCAACCTTTTGGAATGCCGATACTTATCTAAAACGGTGTAGCTCGGAAAATTTTGGTACCTTTGCCATTCTGTTAAGCCGCCGCTCTGCATCTACAGGAAAGTGAGAAGCTGTATCAGTTCATTTTTTTGGTCTGGTGGCACAGAGTTTTCATCTCGTCCGGCGTTATCTCAACCTTGAGATCAAGGTGGTTTCGCATTCCCTGACGATTCCTTCACGGCTTCTACATTGTGCCTCCACACTCTATTGCGAATACTAAGCAATGATAGCACGCTGGCTCAGACACTGGTGCGCTGCCATCTGGGGCTATCACTTCGTGTCTTCCTGCTGGCTAGCCAAATTAACCAAGGTCCCCAATCAACTGAATCACCCTTTTTGTTTGGAGCACTTCTGGCATATCGCTGGTGTTTGGAGGCTACGTGCCCAGAAATAGAGGTGGCCGAATCTAAAGTGGTGGACACAATGGCCGCCCTTTTACGGCCGTTTGTGCCCCAGTATCGTCAATCTATAATGCACCGCCCTTATAATCCAATAACTGTAGCAGTGTTGCCAGGGCATCTCCGGGACTTTGTCTGGCGGCTGGGCTGGGCCTTGCTCCCCACGCGAGATCGGTTGCAGCGATGGCAGGTGGTTCGCACTTCCACTTGCCCCAACTGCGTGATAGTTGAGACCAATCGAGATGGAACGATCGAATGTGTGGTCTCCCGCCTTTTTTGGCGAACGGTCCATGGCGGTTTTAGGGGACAGAGTGTGCAAACATTTGTGTCCAATGGCCGATTTCCTCGTGGGCGCTTTTCGGCTCTTTTAATAGTTGCAGGGCTGTTCAGCCTTTGGCAAAACGATGCGAGTCGGCAGCTGCGAATTTCCGCCAGCATGCTTTGTAGCTGATACTGGGCCGAATGAGACGAGAGATCCTCGCGTTCCTCTCTGAGGAGCCTTGTTTTCCTCGAGGAGCACGAGGGTTTGCGGCATTGGTCATGCCCTTTCATCAGCGTTCGACACGAAAATGTGCAACTCAATTTTAGACCGACGTGGTGCCAAGTAGCTCTCCTTGATTAGTTATTTATGATTTCTTTTGTAACCAATGATTCCATCGCATCTATTGTATCATTATACCATTCATTGTATCATGATATCACACTGTGTTCTTGTGTACATGTATGCCAGCATTGTCATGTATATATTATGGCAATGATGTTTCGTTGCAACGCAGTGATGTCTGTCTTGGTACGTCGCGAGAATGTTGAGTACGAAGTACTCAACATCGTTAATCACTTTTTCTCAACAAAGGTTCTTGTTCACCAGAGAAAGCCTAGTCCGAGTGTAATTTCTGTCGAAGCGGCATCATCAAGTGTGAGGCCTAAGGGAGGGCTTTCATCTCTCCCATAGCGGACACCAAGAACTCTAAATTGTTAAGCACTTTTTCCAACACCAAAACTTAACGAGACAGCCTAATGTTCGGCCATAGTACGGTACCATCGTGAACAATATGGGCTTGAACACGCGAACGCGTGTCAAATAACCTGAAAACTGAGAGAGCATGATACGTGACTGGCGCTGCCGAAACCGAATGGGAAAGAAGGGGTGCTCTCGAACTGTTAGTTGGCACTACCACATTGCACGGATAGCGGGCAAACGGTATATGATTTCATGCGATCTGCTGCAACCTATGATAATGAGAAGAAAATTATACGAAAAACAATTTACAGGAAAAAGACACCTATTAAAATGCGCAGCCAATACCATCTACAACAAAACAAGGCAGCGTACGTCAGATTCGATATTGAAGTAGTTATGCATAGTCTGATTGGGTGTGTATGTGTGCGTTATGTTACTTCATATCACCACTGGCAGCCGTTAAGCCACTGTGAGCCGCAGTTTTGCATCAACAATATGAAATAGACAGTGTTAACAGATGCCAGAAGTGCGCCGCCCCTTCCACTTTGGCTCTAACAACGACCGATTAAAACTGCCAATGTAGGGTTCGAGGGTATTTGCCACGCGCACGCGTGTTCGAACTCATAATGCTCACGATAGTGCATAGTACTCTGAATCGTCGAACGTTTTAAGGACGAAGTTTCTAAACCGTGGGTCTGTTCATGTGTGTCTATGGTCGGTTTGTTACCACGAAGCTGTATGACTAATACATCAGATGGCGCTTGTGAGAGAGATAAACAGACGGACGAATGGATGGACAGACAAACAGAGAGAAATACAGGCAGATGGACGGACAGACAAATGGCCGGACAGACAAATTACTGCAGAAAAAAGCGATTCGTCATATTGCAAACGTACCATACGACGCACATACAAGTCATTTATTCAGAGAATATAAGATTTTACCGATCGATCACATACACAGTTTCAACCTTATTATGAAATACAAACAAAGCTTGCTATCAAACAATGCTTGTTTTCTTAAACTGTGTAACCTCAGGAAAAATACACAATCCTATTATGACATTCGGAAAAGGCCTTCCTGGTTTGTTCCTTATTCGCGAACTAATCACGGTTTGAGAAGACTTGAACACTGTATTCCAGCTTGTTTTAACTTGTTTGAAAATAAAAACATCGACATCTTTAATATACATAAAAAACAACTTAAGAACCTTCTCATCCAAAATGGCGCCGTGTAGTTTAGTATCTTCTAGTTGTCCGGCTACAGTACTATATGTAAAAGAAACACCCTATAATAGTGCTTTTGTAACATGGCATCGTATAATGTTTGCTTTCTTTGACATTTTTTTCGTTGCTTTTTTTTTACGAGTAAAACATACAACATTTCACTCGTCAGTGTTTCCCTTGTGCATTAAAACTCGTGCTTTTCGCATACCCAGTGTTGTAAACGTTGTATAATCATTTTGTAATACTTTGGTAGCCGTTTAGCAACGTGTGCATTGTTTCATGATTGGCCGCACGCTGTTTTCTTTTGTTTTTTGTTGTTTTTCTCTCTATGTGGTTTGCTTATTTTATGTAAACCTGAAACTGATGTAATTTTGATGCATTTTCTTTTTATTTATTGAAGTTTTGAAAATCGACGTCAAATTGTTTTTTCATGTTTTGTGCTCTGCTGATTCTGTAATGCCAAGTGAAAAGGGGTAGGAGCCTCGTCAAGCTGCTAATATAGCAGCTTTTTGCTCCTATCCTTGCGTTTTCTTTTTCGCAACTCTGTGAAGAAAATGCTCAATAAAACTGAAACTGAAACTGAAACTGAAACAAATGGACGGAGAGCCAGCCGTACGGACGGGCAGACAGAGAGTCTGACAGACAGATGGATGGACGGACGGAAATACATACATACATACATACATACATACATACATACATACATACATACATACATACATACATACATACATACATACATACATACATACATACATACATACATACGTACATACAGACAGACGTACGGACAGACACACGGATGGATAGAAAGACTCACACATGGACGGACAGAAGGGCGAACGCATAGACGGAAGCAAAAACGAACTGACAGACCGTAGCATGAACGGATGGACGGACCAATGGATGCACGGACGGACAGACGCATGGACGGACGCGCGCTTCGCCCCACTGATCACCATTCACTTCGTGGATATGCTGCGAATATTTTAATCCAAATGATGCTTTTATCAACTCAGCTACGTTGGTGGTCGTCTACTGGTACACTTCATGAGGTATTTCTGTGTGCGCGTACCGGGGAGTACCGGAAGTGTACTTGCCCGAGAGACCTATGAGTGAAAGTAACATGTTCTCGAAATGGTTCCAAACTATGTGCTGGAAAGACCGATCTGTTAACAAGAAATAACGGCATATACACGAGGTGAATGATGACGAGTGGGGCGAAGCGGACGGATGGCCAGATGGACACACGGAAGGACGGACGCATGAACGAACGAATCGAAGCACGAATGGACGCATGAACCGACGGATGGAAGCAAGGATGGACGCACGGATGGACGCACAGACGCATAGACGGACGCATGGACGAACGCAGGGACGGACGCATGGATGGACACATGAATAGACACACAAGAGGACGGAGGGACGTACGCACGGACATACGCACAGATGGACAGACGCATGAACGAACACAGGGACGGAAGCAGGACGAACTGACGTGCGCAAAGATGGACGCACGAGAGGACGGACGACGGATGGACGCATGGACAGATGAACGCATCGACGAACGCATGGACGAACGGATGGATGGAAGCAGGGAGGGACGGATGGACGCAGGGATGAACGCAAGTGTGAATGCACGAGAGGACGAACAGACGGATGGACGCATGGGCAGATGCACGAATGGACGGACGGACAGGTAGATGGATGGATGCATGGATGAACGGACAGATGGATGGATGGACGCACGGATAGACGGAAGCAAGAACGACGAATGGAAGCGCAAACAGCCTTACAGAAGCTTCGCCCCCCTCATAATCATTCCCTCCATGGATATGCAGTGATTTTTATTATTTATCATACTAGAAGTAATGCCCTCAAGTATCGTACAATTAGCATTTTTCAGCGTGTACACATTTCGATATATGTACAAGTACCATCCTATACGGCCTGTTGAAGAACTAGCAAGTGGTGGCTACATTCGATTACGACGGGACGCTCAGCCCACGCCCTAAGGAGCTTCACCTATAAAAAAAAAATTGACAGATCCCACGTAAGTGTGAAACAATAGTTCTTTCTCCGTCGTCGGAATCGATATGTGAAGTACGAATAAGGAAGGTTAACATGTCGCTTTAAAATCAGCACAGCGTTACGAAGCGGACGCACACGACTTCCTTGTGGTGATTATTATGTTTGGGCGTGTCATTTACCTTCGTCATCTATTCACATCTTAGGATACCAAATTTGTTATAGGTAAAGCAAGTGAAACGGTCGCGATCACACTATTAGCGTAGCATGCTGTCATGTTTCACATGACACTCATATCATGATTATGATGTTTGGACGTATCATTTAATTTCGTCGTCCATTAACGTCACATACTACCAAATGCCGTATATGTGAAGCTAGCGAAACAGCCGCGAGCCCGATATGAGCGTAGCATGTCCAGTCATGTTTTACGTGACACGCATATCATGATTATGTTTGAATGTGTCATTCACCTGGATCGTCTACTCCCGTCACGTACTGCGAAATTCGGTATATGTCGACTAGCGAAACCGCTGTGAGCACGCCACGAGTGCAGCAAGTAGTTATATTTTATATGGCACGCATGCGATGATTATCATGTTTGGGCATGTCATATCCCTTCGTTGATTGATTGATTTGTGTGGTTTAACGTCCCAAAACCACCACATGATTATGAGAGACGCCGTAGTGGAGAGCTCCAGAAATTTTGACCACCTGGGGTTCTTTAACGCGCCCCAGAATCTGAGTGTGCAGGCCTACAGCATTTCTGCCTCCATCGGAAATGAAGCCACCACAGCCGGGATTTTATCCCGTGACCTGCGGGTCAGCAGCCGAGTACCTCCGCCACTAGGCAACCGTGGCGGGGCCATATACCTTCGTCGTCTATTCACGTCACCTGCTACAAATTTCGGTATACGTGGAGCTAGTGCAACAGCCGCGAGCTCGCTATGAGTGTAGCGTGTAGTCATGTTTTACATGAGATGCATATCATGATGATTACGTTTGCACAAGTCATTTACGCGGGAAGGCCTTTTTGCGAGAGCATCGGACGGGAAGCGTAGGCAGGAATCGAGGTTTTTGTTTTCGAGTTTGTGTGTGTTTGGGTGATTCGCACTTCAAACTTTGCGCACTTTTTCACTCCATCCCGCCTATGCACCTCTGGCAATATTGAAACCATTCCTGCCCAATTGCTTAAAAAAAGGGCCCAATGGCGTTTTTCTAGCCGCTTCCGCGTGGATTCACCACGTGTTTATGTAATACTGCAAGGACGCTCATCGAAGAAAAAACCTCACATTGCCTCATGTTATGCAAAAAGTCGCCGCTGGCCCGTTGAATTGACATCCACGGGGGCTATAAAAATTTCACCACGTGATGAAGTCACCACGTGAAGTCATTATTACATCATCAGAAATTGTGAAAATTTGTTACCTCCCCATGGCACTACCATGACGTTCTGCCTCCTGACATCATATCTCTTGTCAAATGGAGGGCCTATCCTTGATTGTCTGCAGAAGGCCGCAGTTCGAGGAAAGTGTTCCTACTGGGGAGAGTATCAATCCAATAAACTAAAATGAAAAAAAGGACAATGATTTTGCCTTCGAGTCATCTTAGAAATATCCATAAATATCCATGCGAACTTTCCAGTGTTGTCTACAACGAACTCTCAATACTGCAACGAAGATGCGCGAGCGTACGGGGCGCGGAAGAAGAAGAGCAGCGGAGTGGCGCTTGAACGAAAGGGCGGACTCTTTAGCAGCAGGATCCCTGGGTGGGCCCACCATCCCAGTTTTGCCAGATACGGCTTACGTGACAGCGCTAAGGTTCCGAAATGCTTGACTGCAATGGGGAAAAGGTAATTTGGATAAATTCAAAGATTTCGAGCATATGAGCTATTGCTGGAATAAACAGTGGTGCGTATCTCACCAGTTAGAGGTCACTTGTAACAGATTGCGCTGTGCAGTTCCACAACTAAATTATTACCTTAACAAAGCTCGGCTCAAGGCGTCACCGCTATACATTTGGTGCAACGGAATTGAAACAATCGAACATTTCTTTTTATCCTGTCATCGTTATTCTTATCAGAGAAAAAGATTTTTAGTAGCCCCATTACAAAAGCTATGAATAGAAGTAAATCTACCTGTAATTTTATCACTTGGCGGAATTTCATTTGGTTACTGCCACAGGGATGTATGCTTCACTGTGTTTGATTACATCAACGCAACTAAAACATTACCGTGCTAGTGAACCCCTACCTTTTCAGATCTTTAGTTTATAATTCGTAGTTATGTCTATCAAAAACAAGAGATGTTTTGACCGCTTGCTCAGCAAACATTTTTGTTTATTGGTAGTATTATTTTTAAACTACTTTTTCAGATTGGCTTCAATTTCATATTAGTTTCATTTAAGTATCCTGCCACCCGGTTTTTGGCCCATCCGCCTCTGTAGGTAAGCGCCATCCATCAGAGGTGCTCAGCATCAGAATCAGCATCAATTGTGTGGTTGGGTGAACCGTTGGGTTCAATGCTGGAGGTATCTAGAAAAAATTCCGAATTTTCTATTTCATCCAATAAACGATCCTCCTCTCGTTGGTGGAACGATGATTGTACGCGCGATTATAGAAGACGAAAAGCCGCTTGGGAAAAACTTCTTAATCAGAGCCCAACAAACTGGAAAGACTATCAATTCCTTGCTGGCATATTTAAGCGTACAGTGAACCGCGCGAAAGAAGAATACGAAGGTAGACATTTTGATTATCTTTCTAAATCAAAAAATAAGCGTGCTTTGTTCGCTTATCTTCGGACAAGAAAAGTACTGCCAGCACCTTTACCGCTGCAGTCATGTGTCTTGACACCGGTAGAAATGAACACCTCTCTAGAAGACATAGCGCAAGGTTTAGAACGCCGCTTCACTGCAAACTTTTTTTGGCTATTCAGTCCGTTCTGGTAAACTTGCATGAATTTTCAGAAGTTTCTTTAGCTGAATTGAATCAGACAGTATTATGCTTACCATGGACGGCTCCCGGGCCAGATGGGATTACGAACTTTATGTTGAAATGTTTACTCTAGGAATCGCCTAATCTTTTGCTAGAACTAGTGAATTATTCTTTAGGGAATGCATGGATACCTCCAATATAGAAACTTGCCAAAATTGTATTGTTGCTAAAAAATGAAAATGATGCATACACGTTGAATAACATAAGGCCGATCGCACTGACATCAAACTTAGTGGAATAGGTTGAGAGAATCATCAATATACGAATTAATGAACTTATTACCATGAGGTCAATTCTAAGTCCCTGTCAAATTGGGTTCAGGGCTGGTTGTTCAATTCGGGATGCCCACGTTGACTTAGAAAGTAGGCTTCCATTAGCTCGACTACATAAAAAATATGCTGCTTTAGTTACCTTAGACATCGCTAAAACATATGATACCGTGGAGCACTGTATTTTGATCGATCGATTAGAATACCTTGATTTTTCATCACACATTATAGCGTGGGTTCACAATTTTCTCGCAGACTGGAAATTTTATTGTTTTAAAGATGGGTTTTCATCATCTACTCATAGCCAAACGAGGGGAGAACCGCAATGCTCGCTGCTTTCTCCGGTGCTATTTAATTTACTAATGAGCACCATTCAACGTAAACAGTATATAACAACTTATGTTTATGCAGATGATATCGCATTTTTTGCAATGGCAGATAACATTCAGACCTTATATGAACGGCTGCAGACTTACCTTAATATATTTGGAGAGCTGGCTCGATGGCAACAGCTTTTTACTTAATCAGAGTAAATGTGCCCTCCTTGTTTTCCCGCTGCAATACACTGTGAAAATCTCTCTGTCTTACCATGATGATTTGTGTGGTTTAACGTCCCAAAACCACCATATGATTATGAGAGACGCCGTAGTGGAGGGCTCCGGAAATTTCGACCACCTGGGGTTCTTTAACGTGCACTCTCTGTCTTACCATCATGAGGATATACCACAGGTGGAATCTGTTAAATACCTTGGAGTAATTTATCACACATTGCTTAACTGGCGACCTCATATCGAATATATCGCCGGAAAAGGTGTGCAGGCCATTGGCATATTACGTAGGCTAAGCAACTACCGCATAGGTATGAGAAGAGACACATTAATAATGATATATCGCATGTATGTTCATCCCATTTTGGAATTTGGTTGTGTACTTTTCTCTGGAGTTCCAGCTTACAAGTTGCGCACTCTAATTTTTCTGGAAAGAGAAGCTTTGCGCTTATCCCTTGGCCTTCCCAAAACAGTTGCCAACAATGTGTTGTATCTCGAATCGAGGGTCCCCCCGCTTTCTTGTAGAATTCGCCTTCTTGCTGTTCAGACATTCTTAAGAATTTATGAATCACCATTACGACATTCAGAAACAGCCTTTATTTCCACCCCGGAATCATTTTTTGCTGCTAGATGGCCATGATTTCACACGCCACAATTTATAGTTGTGCAAAATTTACTGGAGCCTCTAAACGTGCGTATATGCGACATCATGCCGAGTCGTGATAACTCAGCCCCAGTGGAAATTCCATTCGACGAAATTTTTCCTAATAATGCCAAATTATTTCCCCATAATATTTTGGATCGTTTACTACAAGATCACCTGCGCCGTATTACAACGAACGTTATTATTGCTACAGACACATCTCAATACGACGAAAAGTCAGGGGTTGGTATTTTCAGCCCGATTTTAAATTGGATTTATTCCCTTCGATTACCCGATTTCATACCCGTTTTTGTGGCTAAGTTTCTGGCAGTAGTGCTCGCCTTACGCAAGCTAGATGCAGCAATTACATCAGCTGTCATAATAACAGATTCCCTATCTCTCTGTGCAGCACTTTCTGTTGGTGCTGATAATCACGTAACAAGGGCGTTTCGTGCACTAGTACCTGTGCATTTGAGAAAAGTACGATTAGTTTGGGTTCCTGGACATAAAGGTTTGTTTCTCAATGAAATAGCCAATTCCTTAGCTAAGTCGTCAATCAGCGAACCAATTCTACCGCTCTGTCCATCATCCGCTTATGTGACTGCTGCTCGATTCCGCAGAGGTACGCTTATGCAAGTCTTTAAAAGTTCAGCTCTAACAAACTCTACAGAATATTGCCATTTATTATATCCCTGGCGAAGAGACTTTTGCCGCACTCGAAAACAAGAAGTAGCTATCACAAGGCTGCGTTGCCGGGTACCAAATCTAAATTTCTATAAACACAGGTCTGCTCAGGCACCTTCGCCACTGTGCGCATACTGTGATGAACTGGAAACAATAGACCATTTCTTTTTGACCTGCAGGCGGTTTAACACATTACGAAAAACCCTATTAGAAATACCTTTGCGTGGCATTGGTATGGACTTATCTCTGCCTGTTATTTTGTCTTTTGGAGCTTCCATTTCTCGTTTCTCTAATGGGACAGTATGCGCGGCCATCCGGGACTATATTGATGAAACGAATAGGTTGACTAATTAACCAGTTTCATTATCCTAACATGTCCACATAATTATATACGTATAAAATCAGATTGTTGCTCTATTCTAAGAATAAATTCGTTTATGTAAATATTTGTATGCATTACATTAAGCACCACACTTGCCTAGGCTATCGGTAATCTTTCTGTTATGCCTCCATCATTCTGAATCTGAACAGTAAATTTTAAAGCCTCTCGATTCTTGGCTGATCCCCCACAGTGGGTATGCGCCACTAACAATAGGAGAACAACAACAACAACAACAACCGTACTGGGCCTGTCTCGGAAGTGCGCTGCTCTTTCCCAACGCCATTTCACCTCATCTGTAAATAAACACAATCACTCGTGGCAGTTTGGTGGAAGGTGCCGGGTACATAGATCTGCACGACCCAGCTCTACCGATTCTGCGACGGAGCAGACGCTTGGCAGGCTTGCCACCGCTGCTAGCAGACATGGAGGACGCTGGAGCAGGCCATAACAACCTCGTTGCAGATGAGCAACACTCTCACCCGCAAAGACAAGCTTGCTGCGGCACTCCGGAACGGCAACCAAGAACCTTTTAGGTGCAGCCGGATGACGATGTTGAGGATGGGCTCAAGCACTACCAAAGAGTGAGTCGCAGCAACCGCTGAAGCCCTGCTAAGCAGCTCGAGAACGTGGTGTTTTTTTCTCGTCGGCACCGCGTCTCTTTGGTTCGACAACCACGAGAGTACAGTGACCATTTGGGACATTTTTGAGGATGAGCTGAAGAGGTGCTTTGGTGACTCGACTTCTAAAGTCAAGCAGGCGGAACAAACGCTTTCACGCAGGGCTCAGTTACCTGGCGAAACATGCACCACCTACATCGAGGCCGTCTTGAACCTTTGCGGAATCGTGAGTGTGACCATGCCTGACGAAGATAAGGTAGGTCATTTGCTCAAGGAAATCGCGGAAGACGTGTACAATTTTCTTATCACTAAGGAAGACTACACACACCTTCCGACCTAAAGAAACACTGCCGAGCGTTTGAATCGCTAAAGAGGAGGAGAATCCTACCAAAATTCGGACGTCTTGAAAATGTGCCCACGATTGCAAGTGTCAACCTTCCATCGCAGGACGACATCTCTTCGATTAAAAGACAAGTGGTAAAAGAAGAACTTGCTCAACAGCAAGCTGTTAACACCACCGGTGTCTTCCATCAGTGTGCATACGACCAACGGCTCCGTGAACTACCGGTACCTCGGATGCATCAGAGGTACTTTGAGCACCGCCCAAATTACACTGATGGATTTGAACGAAGCAGTGAACGGCCACTCGAATACCAGGAACGCAGGCAAGCTGCATCACGGCGATTTACAACTCAGCCACAATCGCACGGTTTTTATCAACCAACGAGGTCTACTTCGCCGGGGACGACTAGACGCGACACCCGTACTTGCTACAACTACAGGCTACCTGGACACATCGCTAGATACTGCTACCGTCGCCAGCAGCAAGCTCTACGATTCAACGTGTACACGCCCTATGTGCCTGCTGGCGAGTCTCTACCATATCAGGGCTCTTTCCAACGGCAACACGCAGCACGTGCTGACTCGCGTTGCTCCGACCGCAGCATTACCCCACCACATGCACGCCAACAGTGATCCCCGTTTCCACGTCGCCGCTCGGGGACTCCCCCACCACTGGGAAACTAACTGGTGCGACCAATGGGGGCGAGGTCACAAGATCATCTTCCGGAATACCCCCTTGTGTGGTAAGGGTAAAGAACAAAGTGAGTGTTTCTGTAGACAATGTGAGTAGTGTTGCATTAGTTGATACCGGTGCTGACGCTCCCATAATGAGCATGTCTTTCAAAATTGCCTTGGGATGAAAGTAATGTTTGCTTGGAATCGGAGTGCTACGTTCTGCGGCGTAGGGGGAGAAACGTTGAGCCCGATTGGTGTTTGTTCTCTTTTACTTTCTGTAGGCAATGAAACGTTTAGAGCTGAACTAACGGTGCTTGCACTTGCGACCCACGACATCATTCTAGGTATAGATTTTTTGCGTGTGGTGGCACTCTGGATTGTAATAGAGGTGGGATTATTTTTCGTCCCGTGTTGCCGTCTCCATTGACAAAAGATACCGCTGATGACTGCTTGTAAGTGTTTTCCGTGTCTGAAGACGTCTGCTTGGCCCCACATTCCGCAATCTTTGTGCGTGTAAACTCTTCGCGTTCTTGTGCGGGTTCTTACTACGGTTTAGCCGAGCCAAACTTCAGTAACGCACTTGAGAAAAACGTTATTGTGCCTCGTTTCCTCGTGCTCAACGTCCATGGTTGTGCCGATTTGTGGACTGTGATTGTTTCCGCGCAACCCATATATCTGCCTTCAGGACTTAAATTGGCAAGCTTTCAAGAGCAAAGTACTCTTACCATACAGTCACTCCAACTGTTGGTGGATGTAAAGAAATGCCACTGCAATTCGTACCCCAACTATTCTGCCAGCATTGACCATATGATCAACAAGTCACTTCCTTCAACTGAACGGTCGCTGCTGCAGGAGGTGATAGCAGGCTTCGCCTCAGTCTTTCACTTTGCCCAAGACGAGACGTCTACCGTTACGCCACCGTCTTCACGTACGCAACGCCGCATCTATACAGGCCAAGCACCACCAATACGCCAGAAGCCCTATCGCGTACCGCCTTCCGAAAGGAAAGTCATCGCTGAGCAAGTTGAAGACATGCTAAAGAAGGGCGTTATACAAGAATCGTGTATTCCGTGGGCAGCTCCTGTCATTCTAGTCAGGAAGAAGGATAATCCATGGAGATTCTGCATAGATTATTTTCACCTAAATGCATCACAAAAAAGACTTGTACCCTTTGCCACGTATAGATGACGCCATGGACTGCCTGCATTCTGCCTCTTATTTGTCTTCTGTTGACTTGCTTTCTGGGTATTGGCAAATTCCTATGCATCCCTCAGATAAAGAGAAGACAGCCTTCGTAACACCTGACGGCCTTTTTGAGTTTAACGTTATGCACTTTGGTTTGTGCAATGCTCCAGCGAAATTCAAGTGATTTATGGATGCAGTACCCGCGGACTAAAATGGGAAATTTGCATGCGCTATTTAGATGACGTGATTATCTACGAAAAAACTTTTAAAGAGCATAACCACCGGTTGTCACTTGTGTTTGAATGCTAGCGCGAAGCTGGCCTTGTTTTAATCTCAAAGAAGTGCCATTTTCGAGAACGTCAAGCTCTCGTATTAGGCTTTCTCGTGGATAACGAAGGCGTACGACCAGACCCACAGAAGACCGCAGTGATTCGCAACTTTGAACAACCACAAACAGTGAAGGACCTGCGAAGTTGTCTGGGTCTGTGCTCATATTTCCGCCGAGTTATTAAGAACTTCGCACAACTTGCCTCCCCACTGACGTCCCTTCTTCATAAAGACACACCGCACTTGTGGGATGATAAATGTGAGGTTGCATTTCAACAGTTGAAGTTTTTACTGACTCCAGGGCCCATCCTGAAGCATTTTGATCCTGACGCTTTGACTGAACTTCATACTGATGCTGGTGGGCTAGGTGTTGGTGCTGTGCTGGTCCAACTCTGCAACAGCCGTCAGCACGTCGTAGCATATGCCAGTCGGACACTGACCAGTGCAGAGAAGAACTACACAATCATCGAGCTCCAGTGCTTAGCAGTCGTCTTCGCCATTCAGAAGTTCCGACTGTATCTACATGGCTGCGAGTTCACAATAGTGACCGATCATCACTCACAATGCTAGCTTGTGGCACTTCGCAACCCGTCTGGCCAGCTGGCTCGTTGGGCGTTGCGCCTCCAAGAGTACAGCTTTTCTATGACGTATAATAGCGGACGATGTCACACGCATGCCGACTGCTTATCCCGTCTTCCTTCAGTACACACCAATGCTGACGACGACGACATTGATGACTATTTAGTTTCTGTTACGTCCGACTTCCCAGATACCAGCAGCTTCAAACGTGAGCCACAGCGCGACCCTACCCTGAAATCCTTGCTCGAAGCTGCACATATCTCCGCCGACAAGCACTTTACAATTTCAAATGGCTTGCTGTATAAAAGAAACTATTCAGCCGACGGCCTCCCGTTGCTTCTAGTGGTGCCGGAAAGCCGCCCGCGCCAGGTCATCCTTTGTTCTATGCACGATGACATAACACGTCGCCTTGGTTTCACACGTACGCCAAATCGACTACGCGATAGATTCTACTGGCCGAAAATGTGGAAGACCACAAAACAGTACGTCGCCAGCTGCACTATCTTTCAGCGCCATAAGCGATCCACCACTACCCGGCAGGTTATTTGCAGCCGATCCCATCCCTCCACAGACATCCTCTTTTGAAAAAGTCGGCATCGACTTGCTCGGACCCCTTCCTAAGACTCCATTCGGCCACCAATATGCTATAGTGTGCATGGATTATGTAACTCGTTATATGGAAACGGACGCACTGATATCGGCCACAGCAGCCGCTGTTTCTTCTTTTCTGTTACAACGGGTCATACGGCGTCACAATGCTCCACGGGTTGTCATCAGTGACCATGGACGGCAATTTATTGCTGATGTGGTAAAAAAAATTTGCGCCTCTGCGGTTCCTCTTATCGCCATTCCACCCCTTACCATCCGCGAACTAACGGTCTCACTATGAGAATGAATCAAAGTCTTACGAATATGCATGCTATCGATGTACGTTGATGCCGACCACAAGAACTGGGACGCCGTCTTACCATTTGTTGCTTACGAGTATAACACCACCAAGCATGAAGTTAATGGACATTCGCCCTTCTTTCTGCTGTACGCACGAAGCCCACGGAGGTTTCTAGACACTCTATTACTTTCTCGTATTAGGAAGATCTTTCCATCTCTCAGCCTTTGTGTCGTGCTGAAAAAGCATGTCAACTAGCGCGCCTTCGAACATTGTCTTCTCTAGAACACAGCAAGAGTCGCTACGATGCCAGCCATATCCCCGTAGAGTTTTTTCCTGGCGACTACGCTTGGATGTGGACTCCTGTTCGCAGAAAAGGATTGTACCGCAAGTTTCTAGAAAACTATTCCGGCCAATTCGTGATAGTCACTCGTCTCAGTGACGTGAATTACGTTGTCGCCCGAGTCACAGCCAATAACCGGCGTTCGCGCACTACGCCAATTGTTCACGTAGCCCGCCTCAAACAGTACCACCGTAGGCTTAATTAAGTCACTCGGCGAGCTTCATCTGCCACCGGGGGAAATGCAACAAAAATGCACGAGCGTACGGGGTGCGGAAGAAGAAGAAGAGTAGTGGAGTGGTGCTTGAGCTGTGTGGTGTGGTGAACCGTACTAGGCCTGTCTCAGAAGTATACGCTACTCTTTCCCAATGCCATTTCAAATCATCTGTAAATAAACACAATCACTCGTGACAATATTATTATTGGGTTTGATTCTCATCTTGAAAAACTAATTTTAGCAGAATACTTGTATTGGAAAAAAAGCCCCGGGGCATATTGGTGGCACAAGTTGTAAAGTACAAACCAGCGAGGTATTTGTCAAATGTAGTAATATCTATGTGACCACTTTTTTTTGAGCATCAACTATTGTATTAGGGTTTTCACAGCATTTCGTAAATCAACTTCATCGTATCTTTACCTACCTAAACCCAAAGGACAAAGCTGTTTGCATTAGAAGTGCTGATTAGGTGGACTCTTCTTCGTATGAAAACCAACTATGGAAATCAAACTCCTAAACTTCTTTGCCTCAAATTGTAAAGAAACATAAAAGATACTATAGTTGTGAACTAAGGCAAATACCCAAAGAAAATAAAGAATATTTATCAGGGTGCATTGTGAGGATTTTTTAATTTTGTTTTTGTGCGTATGCATTAGAGTCCTTAATTCTTGTTACAAATTGCCTAGTTCTATCTAATTCTCTATTTCTTTTGTGTAACCTTACACCTTTATGTTCATTGCCTTCGATTTTGCTCGTTGACTGCGTTTCAGTTTTTCTGACATGCATGTCGCATGCATGTTATCCGCTGCACTTCAGGAGCACCAGATCTGCAGTTATGTAGCTTTTGGTTTGTAGTTCTTTCCAGGGGTGTAGCAAAGGTTTAGCTGGTACTCGGTTCGAAAACGACGGTGAACTACTTAGAGACTTAGTCAATAGGCATGATTTCCCATCGACATACGTGTACAGAGTGAGAGAAGAACTCGTATGTACGAACGTATTTAATGATGTTGGATCATTCATATTACCCATACATAGTAATTGACACAAATGCATGCAAAACAATCTAATAAAGCAATAAAGATACCCAAAGCTTAAACTGAAGGTGGTCATCACACGTCCCTTACGCAAGCCTGAATTCTGCAAATACAGATGAACTGCACAGGAGTTTACTTTCTCGGCTAACAAGTTTGTGTGCAATTATAAAACTTAGCTTTGAATAGTATATTTCCGTCAATCACAATTTTCGGCCCTTATTCTTACCTACAATTGGTGAGATTATCACGAGTGTTATGCAAATAGTGGATATTCTGCTGCCTTCAGAAGCTGGTTAATTTTTCAACTTCTTTCGAATTCACGTGCCTGCGTATACTTTTACTCTTGAAATGTAACTTTCGTTATGCGTTAGATGTATGTGCCTGTAGTCACACAGATACCTGTTTTAGAACACCAGGTAATTCCGGCAGTTAACTCACAGCCTACGTCTGTTCTAAGAACTTCGCGTCTTGATAAGGTACTCAGAATCTTGCGAAACAGCGCATAAATTAATAACTGGTAACTGATCTAATAAAAAGCCGTAACTATTCTTTTACCCTAAATTATTTGACAAGACTGCCCTCGCTATGATTTAACAAAACGCGCCTGACTCTCGGCGTAAGTTGACTGAGTCTTTCCCTCCCCGCTATAGTTTGTTCCCGTGGTTCACATGTTCGCTAGGTAAGCTAAGTGCGCTGACGCATTCCCAACTTCATAGCTGGCCGTTTCCTTTCTCCCCGTCTGCCGATCAGCCCTGGTAGAACTTTTCTTGCCCACCCCTTGGTCAAGCAGTGTTCCATTGGGCCGCTGGGCACGGATTTCTGGCTTTTATTAGATTGACTCTAGTGCCTCCCTGCAGAAGTGACGTGGATCGCGAAGTCCCCACATCTTGACAATCCCTTCAATGGCATCTCCATGCCTCCGGCCAACTGCCCGAGCCACCGACCCCCTCCGTTTGCCTCGAACCTACAGAAGGGGTGTCGCTGTAACCTTTAATCAGGATTTGGAGGGACCTCCTCACGGACCACAACTGTTTGTTCGGAAAGCAGACCCAGCCGAGATGTGTTATCTGGAAATCCTCTTAAGAAGGAGCACGCTGTTCGGAATGGATACGGCGGGTTAGAGAGAATGCAGGGTGGAAGGCTGGACGAATAGTCAACGTGTAACAAAGGTGGCTGAGTGGCTCCGTTCTTTCAAGACACGATGACCGCGAGACTCGTGGTCGGGCAACTCTGCATTTGTGAGCCTGCCCAAGGAAGCTACGTACAGTCGCAATACAAGCAAAATTAATTCATCTTGCTTCACTTTTATGAAGCTACGCTTCTGTTACTCTAACCGCAGAAGGTTGAGGTATCGCAAAAATGTTCCAAGTGTGGCACGAGATCCGATGTGGGCTGGAGGGATGTGTTGTGGAAAAACGATGAGTAAACATAGTTATTAATTAAACCGACCGTTTCTTTAATATTACTTTAGGATAAACAGCACCAATCTTTCAAGCAGGTACGGAAAAATTTATGAAAAAAAAAAGCCGCAGCACCCATTTATTTAACATTGTAGTTTTGGATAAGTATTTATTTGTTTCCTTTTGTTCCGGCTTGAAGATGTCACACTGCTCACCTTGAACTATGCTAAACCAAGTAGCCGAAAAATGAAGTTAATAACTCAGCGATCTTTCGCCTTTAAGAGAGTACATCATCATCCATGAATTTGTTCTCTATGCGATGGCATAAATGAGAAGAAACAGTTCGAATGTATGTATCGCTCGAAAGATACCAGCTTTCGCCTGTAATTACTTTTTGGTTAGGTCTAGGTTAGACACCTTTTATAACAGGAGTTACACAGCAAACCGAAAACAAAATAAAACCGATCACCTTTATTTGGAGCTTAAGCAGGCGTGTTATGTATGCCGTACAGAGGCATTTAAAACATGCAGCGTCCTCATTTTACGTGTATCAGAGGTTCACTGATAAGTGCTAAAACTAGAAGTTGCAATGCCCCTTACAGCAGTGTCTACAGTTCGTCGGAGCTGCATATGTGCGATCAGATTCGAGGTCTTACAAATTCGTTTTACAAAATCAGAATTCGCAATCGAAAAAGGCCAAAATAACAGAGTTAAATAAAGTTTTATTTTATTCAGTATTCATCCATATTATTAGGGATTCATGCCTATTTTTCTTTGCTATAAAAGACTCGATGTTGAATGCGTGGCAAATGCGAAGAAAAATAGCAATCTGCTTTCGAAATGCAACACTTACAACAAAAATTGTTTCTTTGTTTTCTGAAATTGCATCCTGAAAGCCACTATTTTCAGTCACGAAACCAACTCCGCCAATACATTGTTCCCGGTGGCATAAAAAGCAGTTGTTAACAACATGCGCTACTTGAATACATGTGTTCGCGTATAAATGTATCTACTTTAAAATAAATATGTGCATTTGAGCGTATGTGTGTATACATGTACGAATTAATAAGTATGTATTTACTACAAGGGGTTTATTTAGCAAAGTGAACTGCCTCGTTTCAAGGGCGTTAGTCACTGTCACGCACTCTCTCAGCTCTTCGTCGTAGTCTTCTAGCTGTTCCTACGGTACTGTCTCTGTCTCTCTTCTTCAGTGCACATACTACGGTGGTGGAGAGGAGCCATCCTAGCCACTCACGCTTAAGGAAGCACGAGGGTATCATATATATATATATATATATATATATATATATATATATATATATATATATATATATATATATATATATTTATATGTATATATATACATAATTATATATATATATATATATATATAAGAGAAAGAAGTGTATACTTAAGGGCTCGTTTTTCCGTGTTTTAACACAATAGTAGTGAGATCTAACAGACAGTAATGCCAAGGATTGTACAGTCGAAGTTATTAGAACCAATGGAATGTAAATAGGAAGAAAGAAAAGTGGATGAACAAATAACCAGCCGTGAGCAGCAATCGAACCTACAACCTTTGAATAACGCGTTCCTTATTCAAAGGTTGTAGGTTATTCAAAGGTTGTAATATATATATATATAGTAAGGTTTTAAAAGGCTGATGGGGACTGTCTCACGACCAGGGCATCGTCTGTCATCGAGAAGTGTGACCAGTTCAATGACGTAGTTGACCGGCGATGTGCACTGTATGATGCGGTATGGATCATTGTACTTCGGTGCAAATTTTCAGGAGCGGCCGGGGGCCTGAAATGGAACAAAAGACATAGAAATGAGCCTACGGGCGAGGTTTCAGCAGGCTTGTCTTGATCAAGCTGTTTTTCAGGGGGACTTTGTGTGATGGATGTGAATGTACGTGCTGATTGGCGGCACTCTTCAGTGTACTGAACAACTTTGGAGGCTGTATGGTATTCGGAAGCTTCCTGGTGGTATGTAAGTATTGTGTCAAGTACGGAAGAGGTATCACGTCTGTACAGTAGGAAAAAAAGGGGGAAATTCAGTACTTGCATGCGTGGCCGTATCATACGCAAACGTCACGAAAGGGGACCCAATTTGTAAAGTATAATTATCCATTGTAGTCTAACCTATCTATCTATCTATCTATCTATCTATCTATCTATCTATCTATCTATCTATCTATCTATCTATCTATCTATCTATCTATCTATCTATCTATCTATCTATCTATCTATCTATCTATCTATCTATCTATCTATCTATCTATCTATCTATATTACCACCTACGACTTTTAGCTCTCCTGGCCGTTTCGTTAATTGTATCAATACCAAATTTGCTATGACATAACAAGACTGCATGACAAACATAGCTGACTAGCCATAACATGACTACCATGACATGTAAGTCATGAGTGTCATGATTTAAATTTCAAGGTCTTGCTGATCTTGCGGTAGTTTCGTTCACATGACATGTTGCAAAATTGGCATGGTATGACATGACTGCATGGCGAACAGAAGTGACAGACCCTAACGGGAATATCATGACATGCATATCATGTAAGTCATGGTACATGATTACGTGCCACACTCATGGTATGCTCGCATTCGTTTCACTAGCTTCACATATACCAAATTTGGTGCTATGGGACGTGAATGGATCAGGAAGGTATGTGACTGGTTCAAACATGATAATCATGAGATGCGTGTCATGTAACAACATGACTACTTGCCACACTCATGACGTCTCGCGACTGTTTCGACAGCCTCACATGCATCAAATGTAGTTTTACGGGACGTGAATGAATGACGAAGGTATACGACTGGTTCAAACATGATAATCATGACATGCGCGTCATGTAACACTATGCATGCCACACTCATGATGCGCTCGCGGTCGTTTCGCTAGCTTCACAAACACCAAATTTTGTATTACGGGACGTGAATGGATGAAGAAGGTATGTGACTGTTGGAAACATGATAATCATGAGATGCGTGTCATGTAACCACAGGACTACCTGCCACAATCATGATGCGTTCGCGGCCGTTTCGCTAGCTTCACACATACCAAATTCGGTATTATGTGATGCGAGCGGATGACATATCTAAATGACACGCCCAAACGTGATATTGACATACGTGTCATGTAACCACAAGACTAAATGCCACACTCATGATGCGGTCGCGGCAGTTTCGCTAGCTTCACATATGCTAAATTTGGTATTACTTCACGTGAATGGATGGTGAAGGTACGTGACTGGTGCAAACATGGTAATCATGAGATGCGTGAAATGTAGAACATGACTAGGTGCCACACTCAAGGCGCCAAGACACTTCGATGTAGCCTGGCGCGCCAGCGCGCTGGCGTTTCTTTTGTCGCATCACGCTGGGGATGCCACGCCATACGCTAATCTGTCTGGCCTTTACTCGAAGACCTTCGGGCGCGTTGGCGGACTGCGCTGCTCAGTTCGGACCTGGGCAAACAACTTTGGGCGATCCAGCAGGCCAAGGAAGCTGCCGGGAGACACGGTCTTTCCGTTGGCCCCTAGGTGGGAGCCCATCCCAGCAATCTGCCAGAAATTAATAAAGTCTATCTCTCTCTTTACTCGCAGGCGCACACCGTGCGTTGCTTTGACGCATGCACGTTTGAGCGCACCCGGCGTCCTTCCGCAACGAAGCTAAGCAGACGCGGGGCTGTCTAGTTACCGTCGTCGGCGCAAAATGCAGCTTTCGCATTTCGAGCCGGTTGCCGCCAGGCCTAGCCGACAGACGCTGGTCGCGCCTAGTGTCAGACAATAGAGTGCTCGCGTTTTCCTAGCTTAGCGTCGCTGCGCCCAGCGTGGTCCCGGGTCAACGTTACGTGCGCTCGCCGCCATTTCGCTAGTTTCACATATACCACGTTGTGTATAACGGGACGAGAATGGACGATGACGGTATGTGACACGTCAAACATGATAATCATGATATTCGTGTCGTGTGAAACATTACCACATGCTACGCTCATAGCATGCTCGCAGCAATTTCGCTAGCTGCACATATACTAAATTCAATATTAGGTAACGGGAATAGATTAAGAAGGTAAATGACACGTTCAAACGTGATAATTATGATTGAAAGTCACGTGCGGCATCATTTAACTCCGCCTCGCATTGGTTTGCTGATTTTAAAGTTACATATAGAGCTTCCTCGTTCGTGCTTCGCATATCAGCGATTCCCACTGTACGTGGGATCCGCCAATTTTTTTTTTTTTTTTCTCAACCTATGTATTGCCGTATTGCATGTGGTTGGGCCCTCCGGTTCGCTTGTTCAGCAGAGACGTTTATACTGTCCGAATAAAACAACGCATTAAAAACGTAAAACACGCAACAATATTGACAAGTGGCCGAGACTTTACTGCTTCATGTATTTTTGTGCCACTAAAATCCTGGAAAGAAATAAGCACTATGGTTAATCCCATTACCGGAAACTGCTTTACTTGAAAAAACAGAAACAAAAATCACTTGTATTTTTTACATATACATACGCTCGCTGGTGGTGAATCTGAATACCCAAGAGACAAAACTGAGTACACGTATTTGACAGCCCCATGCATGTAGGTATTTCTGAAAGATAAAAATGTCTTTCGTGGTTTAAAAAAAAAAAAACGCCGTTTGTGAGGTCGCGCCTGTGGTGTCTATTCGCCTCTAATCCACGAGTGTGTTGCGCAAAGACGTCATGCAAGACGCAAGCACATGAAGTGGAGTCTGTGTGCGTTTGTTTTCTGTGTCTATAACATGTTGTATTTTCGCGTAGTTTAAATGCGTCTGCAGGACGTAGACCCTCCTCCCCTCCTTTCGAAAGCTTTCTGGCCTAAACGTGCTTTTGTATTGCCTTCGTAAACGGGACACCTTTGACCAAGTGGCAATGTCATGTGATTGACGTACAGATGAGGTAACATAGGGAGGTCATAATATGACCATTATTTGTATCACTCGCGTTGACACCACCGACGCGAAACGCTGACACCACCAACGATCTATTTTCGCAATTGATCATGTATTTAATGCTTGTTTCTGCCTGTTAGAAAAGTATATTATCTTCAGCTGGTGAAACATATTCATAAGCATAAAATACAAGATTGTTATCCACGCACTCTATCAATAAAATGAGGCTTCAGACATTTTGCCCACAAAGCCAAGAAAACACGGACGAACTACGGGAAGTACGACTTTGATCAGAAAATTATTCAATTGCTAAATCTTCATGAATCCATTATGCACTATACACTGCAAACTAAATCATCTATATCTCATCTTAAATCTTTTCTTCTTTCGTCTTGCGCCGTAGCAATACATAGGCATTTGCATGTAGGAGTATTTGTACACTAAGTTTCGGTTTATTTTTCTTAGCGATAACCACGATACTAAAACGGAATTATTTGATTGCAACAGTGTTTTTTTCCTTTGTTGAGAATGTATTATAAATTTATAGTATGTGAAACAAAACGTATATTTTAAAATGTGTACTTTTGTGTCTGTCAAAAATTGAATATTCAGAATGCATTATTCATATTGAATAAGTAAGGCAAATATATGATAGCATGCAAGTATCTTCTACTAATGAATTCTGTCAATTATACGTGAAATATGTAACCGATGTGTAGGGGTGTATGTCCCTGGTTTTAACATACACCCATACACATACAGCATACGTATACTACGTCACTGATGCCGACTATATTAGTTAATAGAAAGTGAAGACATTGTAAGGCTTTTAGCCTTCAACTTTTGCCTGCCACTGGAAAACTGTGCCCCGCCGCGGTGGTCTAGTGGCTAAGGTACTCGGCTGCTGACCCACAGGTCGCGGGTTCGAATCCCGGCTGCGGCGGCTGCATTTCCGATGGAGGCGGAAATGTTGTAGGCCCGTGTGCTCAGATTTGGGTGCACGTTAAAGAACCCCAGGTGGTCAAAATTTCCGGAGCCCTCCACTACGGCGTCTCTCATAATCATATGGTGGTTTTAGGACGTTAAACCCCACGTATCTATCAATCATCACTGGAAGACTGGGCACTTTTTTGCGGCTAATAAACGATGTTCACTTGTTATGTTAAAAGTGGAAGAGGAGAGAGACCAAGAGCGAGAACGTAAGCTACAGCAACGCAACGTGCTGAAAACAATTTTTCGTTGCCCAAGACACGCCTCATGCACTGACTATACTAGCCGTATGACCAGATTATTGACTCAACGAAAGAATTACTTGAAGTCTGACATTATTCGGCGAAAGCTGAGACAGCCACGTGTCCCGAGAATCGCCGCAACTCGAGATAGAGTGGTTCGCTCCACGACATGCCCTCTTTATTTCGTCCCACCGATGGCACGTGCACCCGCGCGCAATCAATTGCATAACTACACAGCGCTGAGGTAATTATTCTCTCTTTCCTGTTTGCGCTCGCGATTACATTTCGGTGACGCAGCACGTACCTTCCGCTTTTTCTTCTGTTTTTTTTGTAACAAAAAGAAAGACGTAGCCCGTAAACTAGAGCGTTAAGTGGTCGCGAGATGAATTGTGTGCCAACCGTTACTTCAATCTTTCCTGCGACCGCAGTCTCACCAGTTGCCACTGATCACCCGCCGACATGCTCTCATTTCGTACCGCTGAAGTCAAAGTGGTTGCCGCATTTTCTTTGACGGTGTATGGTAATGCCACCGGTGATAATTTCCATCCACAAAGGGTATACGCAGCGGCCAGATTGTGCCAGTTTGGCGTTTTCGCTTTCAGTTCGTGTGTTTTTGTGTTTTCTTGGTTTTTATACGTGCACGTGTGGCCACGAAACGCGTGTGAACAGAAGTGAATGCACCCGTGGCCACGCGCAGCGGTGGTGGAACTAAATATCGGCGGATGTAAAGGCCGCCGTGCGCGATTGTTGATTCACACGCAATGGGTGCGCGCTCAGCTGTGTTAACGAACAAGGTCGCCACGGAAGCCGAAATACTTTTCGTTCTGCTGGTTCGCAAGAGAGAGAGCGAACACGAAGGTTTGCTCCTTAACCACGAGGCAGTTTCCCTGTAGTCTTCCTATGCATTTTCTCCCAGAAATACCTGCTTCCCAGCTATTGGTGTCAAAGGCGTTCATTCAGGAGGCATTTGCGCTATCTTCCAATGGCTAACTTGTAGATAACACGATCACTTGTTATTCATTCCGCACCAATGGGTCACATCACGTATCAATGCCACAATTCTTTAGTTTATACACACCTTTTACGATTGTATATGGCCCCTCATTTGAGGCCTCTATACGGCTATAATACACCCTGTCGTCGCAATCATTGATCATCGCTTACAACGCATAAAAACACGGCACTCCCTTGCCTTCCATGACACTCTTTTGTCATATACATTCCTATAATGAAACACTACTGAACATTCTAGCTTGTTAGTAGGTTAGTTTACAAGGTTTAGCCTACGGAACCGACTACGTGAGAACCCCGAAGTGGAAATTTCAGCGTAATATTGCTCTCTTTAAAATATGCACGGCACACTGGGATCGTAGACCAAAGGGACCTCCAGTGCTCCACCTCGGTCAAAATGAGCACGTGCGGGGCGTAATGCAGCCTCCTTATCACCCACCTATGATAGGCTATTCCTAATATTTACAGTTCTTGAAGCCATGTTGCCGTGTCATATCTTCAGTGAAAAGGCCGGAACTCAGTCACAGTACCGAAAGTGAATTAAATGACCGGAAGTAGAAAGAGGAAAAGAACGTGAGATCGAAAGTGCGTAGCATTTACTCGTTTCGCCTTCCTTTGCTGTTCCTTTCGGTCAGACATCGAGCATCGCGCATGCTAAGTTGTGTTTGGCGGGTACCTTTTAAAAGAATGGGCGTGGAGGAGACTTCGAAATACCGTCTTCCATAAAGCGCTTCTTTATCAACAAACAATTGCGGATAATTCCATATATACTGCGAATGAGGGACGCCTATTCGCCATCGGCTGCGAAGTTATCGATGTAGACATTTTAAAAAATAAATATATCTGTCCAAGCTGTAATTCTTACATGTTCTTTTTCTAGAAAGATAAAGAGGTCAATAAAACGAGCAACAATTACTTCAAGTGCCCCATGTCGCACGATTTAAGAGTACCTAATATATACACATATATATATATATATATATATATATATATATATATATATATATAAATGAGATCTAACAGACAGTAATGCCAAGGAATGTACAGGGGAAGTTATTAGAACCAATGGAATGTAAATAAGAAGAAAAGTGGATGAAAAAATAGCCAGCCGTGAGCAGGAATCGAACCTACCACCTTCGAATAACGCGTTCGATGCTCTAACCACTGAGCTACCACAGCGGCCTTCCCTCCATCCACTTTTTTGGGTTTATATGTTACGCGTTATTCGAAGGTCGTAGGTTCGATTCCTGCTCACGGCTGGTTATTTTTTCATCCACTTTTCTTTCTTCTTATTTACATTCCATTAGTTCCAATAACTTCCCCTGTACATTCCTTGGCATTACTGTCAGTTAGATCTCATTAATATTGTGTTAAAACACGGAAAAACGAGCCCTTACGTATACACTTCTTTCCCTTATTTCATTGAACGAGGGTCTCGTAAAGGCAGACTTAATGTGTTTAGGTTGTATAAGAGGGACAATTAATCAGCTGCCCGCTCATAATAAGTTCACGTGCTACGTGACGCCAAACATGCGCATAAGAGTGTTTTCCCACTCGTCGTTTGGCTTATAGATGGCGCTGACTGTCACTCCTACTTCTAAATTCACATATAAACCCAAACAAAGTGGATGGAGAGAAGGCCGCTGTGGTAGCTCAGAGGTTAGAGCATCGAACGCGTTATTCGAAGGTCGTAGGTTCGATTCCTGCTCTCGGCTGGTTATTCTTTCATCCACTTTTCTTCTTATTTACATTCCATTGGTTCTAATAACTTCCCCTGTACATTCCTTGGCATTACTGTCTGTTAGATTTCATTAATATTGTGTTAAAACACGGAAAAACGAGCCCTTAGGTATACACTTCTTTCCTTTATTTCATTGAACGAGGGTCTCGTAATGGCAGACTTGGTGTGTTTAGGTTGTATAAGAGGGACAATGAATCAGCTGCCCGCTCATAATAAGTTCACGTGCTACGTGACGCCAAACATGCGCATAAGAGTGTTTTCACACTCGTCGTTTGGCTTATAGATGACGCTGACTGTCACTCCTACTTCTAAATTCACATATAAACCCAAACAAAGTGGATGGAGAGAAGGCCGCTGTGGTAGCTCAGAGGTTAGAGCATCGAACGCGTTATTCGAAGGTCGTAGGTTCGATTCCTGCTCACGGCTGGTTACTCTTTCATCCACTTCTCTTTCTTCTTATTTACATTCCATTGGTTCTAATAACTTCCCCTGTACATTCCTTGGCATTACTGTCTGATAGATTTCATTAATATTGTGGTAAAACACGGAAAAACGAGCCCTTATGTATACACTTCTTTCCCTTATTTCATTGAACGAGGGTCTCGTAATGGCAGACTTGGTGTGTTTAGGTTGTATAAGAGGGACAATGAATCAGCTGCCCGCTCATAATAAGTTCACGTGCTACGTGACGCCAAACATGCGCATAAGAGTGTTTTCACACTCGTCGTTTGGCTTATAGATGACGCTGACTGTCACTCCTACTTCTAAATTCACATATAAACCCAAGAAAAGGGATGGAGGGAAGGCCGCTGTGGTAGCTCAGAGGTTAGAGCATCGAACGCGTTATTCGAAGGTCGTAGGTTCGATTCCTGCTCACGGCTGGTTATTTTTTCTTCGACTTTTCTTTCTTCTTATTTACATTCCATTGGTTCTAATAACTTCCCCTGTACATTCCTTGGCATTACTGTCTGTTAGATCTCATTATTATTGTGTTAAAACACGGAAAAACGAGCCCTTAGGTATACACTTCGTTCCCATATATATATATATATATATATATATATATATATATATATATATATATATATATATATATATATATATAGAATTAACTTGCAGATAGCACATAAGAAAAGGATCGTATTTACTAACGTTTCGGCCGTGGCACGGCCTTCGTCAGAGTAAGTAGGTATGATACAATGCAGCCGCTTTTAAAGGCTCACGTGATGAACTCTCGGTATAGCAGATATAGCAGAACTCTCGATATAGCAGAACTCTCGATATAGCTCTCGGCATATAAAGAACGTACACCATTGCACCGCAACCTTACTGACAGAGAGCAACAAGCAATTGAATCCCTCGCTAGTCGTAATGACATAATTATAAAACCTGCAGATAAAGGAGGCGCCATTGTTGTAATGGACAGAAGCAAATATATCAGCGAAGGCCATAGGCAGCTCAGTGATGCATCGTATTACAAGCGGCAAGATCATGACCCAACAAACGAGTTCAAAGATATTGTTCGTGATACTTTGACTGCGCTCTTTAATAATAAAGAAATGAGCTATGGCACTCTGAAATCCCTAATACCGTTGAGCCCAGTAGTTGGCAGGTTTTACCTTCTTCCCAAAATTCATAAGAGAGATAATCCCGGTAGACCGATAATTTCTGGTATTGGAACAGTGACTGAGAACCTTTCCCGTTATGTAGACAGCCTCATCAACACCATTCCGTCCAGCTTTTCTTCTTACATTAAAGATACCAATCACTTTCTATCAGATATTGTTGACCTACAGGTTCCTCAAAATTCGTTTCTCGTTACGTTAGATGTCACGTCACTATACACTAATATCTCTCACTCAGATGGCATCGAGGCAGTTATCTGCGCGTACAACGATTGCGACGCCAACAAACCAGTTTCTGCATCTACGTTAGCTACGTTGCTTAAGCTCATTCTTGAACTTGACAATTTCGAATTTGATGGGACACATTATGTTCAAGTTAGCGGTACATCTATGGGCACAAGAATCGGACCAAACTACGCAAACATATTTATGGGACTCCTTGAAAACAAATTTCTTGCAAATTGTGAATATAAGCCATTTACTATAAGCGGTTTATTGACGACATTTTCCTAATCTGGCACCATAGTGAATCGCAACTTCTTTCTTTCATAGCAGATCTTAACAACGCTCATCCGGCGATTTCTTTTTCGCACTCATATTCACCTGTGAACATAAACTTCCTTGATGTCATGGTCAGTCTACGTAACGGGAAGCTGATAACTAATCTTTACAGAAAACCCACGGATAGGCAGCAATATCTTCACTTTAGCAGTAGTCACGTGAAACACAACAAAACTAGTATTCCCTACAGCCAAGCAGTCCGTTTTAAAAGAATATGCTCTGATAGCAGCGAATTTTCCCGCCACTGCGAACAACTTCGGAGCGCGCTCGAAAAACAGAGCTATCCGGCCAGCATAATCACAGACGCCATCAAACGTGCAGAAGAGCTTGACCGTTCAGACCTGCTGAGTACTAACAAAAGACCCAAAGACTGTTTGCGGACTAATCTAATTTTGACACATGCGGCCTCAGCTCCAAATGTGAACCATATCTTGAAGAAACATTTCAACATTTTATTACAGAGCGAGCGGCTCAAAGGGATCTTTACAGAACAACCACGCGTGGTCTACCGGCGGTCGCGGAACCTTCGTGATTTACTAACCTCATCTAAAACCACGTGTTCACATCATGAAGGCTGTCATCCCTGCAACAAACCACGTTGCAAAGTGTGCGCGCACATGACGACATCTAAAACAGTTTTAAGTACATCGTCCAGTTTTTCTTTAAAGATAAATGGGAACTACACGTGTGATAGCATCAACGTCATCTATCTTCTCGAGTGTTCAACATGCGGAGCTCAGTACATAGGTCAAACAGAGACAAGTTTCAGAATTCGTTTTAATAATCACCGTGCACATGCCGTAAGCCTCCCTATAATCTACCGCTGTCGAAGCACGTCAGTATGCCTGGCCATGGTTTCGACAAAATTAGGGCCACTATTATTCAGTCCAGTTTCAAGACAAATCACGATAGGGAAGTGAGGCAATCCTTCTTGATCCATAAATTTAACACCATTCGTTCAGGTATCAATGAAAACGTAGGAAAGCTCACCTGCCTCGCACTATAACAACACGACTTCTTAGATTAGTAAAATATTTTAGTGTACCTTAAAATGTATATTAGTCAACCGTGGTTTCTTTACTTCAGAGCTCTTTTGCATGTCCTGCCAAGCATACTGTGCCCCGCGTGTCGATGCGCAAGGAAATCTGAGACTTGTATATTCATGCACCCGTCACATGTCAGTCATGTCAACACAAGGTTCTGAGAGATTACCATTTTTTCACTTTGATTGTCCTAGCTGCTATACCGAGAGTTCATCACGTGAGCCTATAAAAGCGGCTGCATTGTATCATACCTACTTACTCTGACGAAGGCCGTGCCACGGCCGAAACGTTAGTAAATACGATCCTTTTCTTATGTGCTATCTGCAAGTTAATTCAATATAGAAAATACCCGGACCTGTCGTGCCTTCCCTTCAAGTTCTATATATATATATATATATATATATATATATATATATATATATATATATATATATATGAAGGGCTATACACCTTTTCACAGGAAGGAACAAAACACCGCCATGACGGGCTGTGCGCGGGAGTACAAAGGCTAAGGGCGCAGCGTTGCCAGTGCATTTTCGAGGGGACGCGCCAATTTGTACAGCCCAAGGAGGGCTATGGCGGCACCCAGGGAGGCGTTTATGAAAAGGTGAATAGGAAGTATCACGCGCCCCGCCGTGGTGGTCTATTGGCTAAGGTACTCGGCATGCTGATCGAATCCCACCTGCGGCGGCTGCATTTCCGATAGAGGCGGAAATGTTGTAGGTCTGTGTGCTCAGATTTGGGTGCACGTTAAAGAACCCCAGGTGGTCTAAATTTCCGCAGACCTGCACTACGGCGTCTCTCATAATCATACGGTGGTTTTGGCACGTTAAATCTCACATATCAATCAATAAAAGGAAATCACTGACGCCAACATATTTGTGTGTAGGCCGGAAACACGCGAAACGAGCACGGCATTCCAAAATGGAGAAAATGCCGTGGATCAGGACATCTTCACAAATTACCGTTGCATAGGACAGCGAGATCTGTGGGCGAAGTTTCCTTTATAAATAGGTCAGTAATAATGTTCCGGGGGTTTCATGTCGAAAAATGACGACATCTCTATAATAGACGCTGTGTTGGAGGCATCTGACAATTCCTACCACACGGGGTTCTTAAATAAGCACCTAATCTGAAGTGGATGGGCCTATGTCATTACTGTCTTTAATGAAAACGGGGGCCGCCGCCGCCGGCATTCGATCCCGTGACCATTCGGTCAGTCCTCGTGCACGATAGCCATTACACTGCCTTCGCGGGTGTATTCCTAACCTGTAACCACGTATATATAAGCATCCTCTTTTCTTTTTCCTTTCGTTCATATCTAAATGAGACCACAGTGGCTTGGACCCGTGTTTTTGGCGATACAAGTACGCAGCTGTCAAGCTGCGTCGTTCTTGTGGATCTTGTCGACTGTAAACCGCTAAAAGCGCTGACTGCATTTGTTGTGCATAGGAACGAATTTTATTTTCATCCTGAATTCGCAATTTTTTTGGTAAAAAATTGTTCAAATTTAAACTAATTTCATTGCGAAACTATAGTTCACTGAGTCGAAATTCTTCAGCTATTCGCACATGTTCAAAAGGTTTAAAAGGACACCTTTTATCGTCATAATCATTCCATTTTGTCCGTTTAAAATTGTGCGGTAGAGGTCGTGCCGTTTTGTTGTGGCCATGTTTATGTTTTGTTGCCATGTTTTATGATATTCCTCTTCCTGTGTTTCTTTGTTAGTATGTTTTCAATTTGGCTGTTTCGTTATGGTTATTGTAAACCATTGTTTTATTGATACTACATTATCTTGCTATTCACTTTTTATTTTTTGTTACCTCATGTTCTTTTTATCGCGGGTCTTCCTGCCGTTTAGAACTGCGGGACTATACTCCCCAAAGCGCCTATTTCATTTGATTTATCTCTAGTTTGCTCATGACGAAGTGCATACATCAAGCTTCGACTTCGTTCGGGCGATATGCCCTATACTGCGGAGCTACTTACTCTCTTATGCAATACCGTCCTCGACACTTGGACGCGGCGGAGCGTCACCGCCACGCACTACGGTAGCCGCCAGTGAAAACGTTTTACCGCTGAAGCCGTGCGTGCCTCGGTTTCCGCGGTTGCCACGTTGGCTTGTAGTATGTCTTGTTTCCCGTGTGTATGTGCTTGAGGGGAAAGCTCGCGTGCGCTTCCCGCTTCAGCCTCACACGTGCCGCTGCCAAGGTGAGGAAACGATTGCCCGCGGCCACCCGATGAGAGAGAGAGAAAATCAGTCACGCACTCAGAGGCAGGAAAGAGGGAGAGAAAAACTTAGGACTGACGGAAGAGAGCAAACGCCATGCAGAAGGGCTGAAAAAAAAATTGGTGTGAAAGCGTCTGATCACCGAGTTACCTGCCTTTCTTGGAAGATTAAGCTTATGATTAAAACTCAAGAGCTCTTCCCTGTCTCTGTTGTTCGTTCACATTGTTGCAGCATGTAGCTACGATATTCAAGATTTATTATTTTGTTCATTTAGAAATACGGCAGGCCTTGAAAAGGGCCAGGCAGGAGGACAAAAGTCCAAAAAGTTCGAACATTGCCGGTATCAAAAACAATATACTAACAACAAAAAGAATCTACCTATAAGTAAACAAGCCCTGAAAAATGTGAAACAACAGAAATAAATATAGAGAATGGGAAGATCATCTAGCCATAACTATCTTATCAATATACAAGGGAATCTAAAAGCAAAAAAATATATCAGCAAAAATATGCTTATTTCAAGCAAGAAAGGAGGGGATATGTGGGATTTTACATCTCAAAACCACGATGTGACTGTGGGTCACCGTAGTACAGGGCTCCCGAAATTTTTACCACCTGAGTTTTTTGGGATATCGCACGGTACACAAGCCCCTGAAATATCTCCTCCATAGGAATGCGAGCGTCGCGGCCGGGATAAAGCCCGCGACCTACAGGTCAGCACTCGATCGGCCTAGCCACTGATCTATTGAGGCGCACAAAATTAAAGTTGTTACGCTAAGTGAACGTGTTTTCGGGCGAGTTTGTTCATACGTTCGCTTTACATGTTACTTCAAGCGTAATAATAGGAACCCAAAAAATGCCATGAGACAAAAGCGCGACTACGGACTTCTATTAGAAGCAAAGGCTACAAATCAAGAAAAATTAAACCCATTACTGCCAAGAGCAGAAATCAAACGAGCGGGTGAACTATTAGAAGCTTTTCATAATAGATGCATTAGGTCTGCCTGTGTCAGTGACCCGTCTGTTCTACTTTACCAGTCTCAGTTTCCTTTTACAGGAATAGCAATTATATAGACACTCTCGGCTGTGTTTTGCCGCCGGCGCCAACGTTGCCGTCACTCGCGGTATATGTATACGTGTCTACATATATATATGTATATGCAAAAAAGATAAAAACCCCGGAAAAACACTCCGACGCACGGAATCGAACGTGGGACCTCTGCGTTGTAAAATGGAGGCGTTAACCAATCAGACTTCCCGGAGCACGTCATTCACTGGTTAAACGGCAAGCTATTTTATCAACCACTTACCGCTGCTCACGAGCATCTCGGGAGGAATGGTGCTTACTGCGTTACCGGGCAAATGGCGCAATGAGCGCGCCTCACCACGTGCCGCGTCGGCGCCCACTATAATTTTTTAGCGTACTTTGCCAGGCTTAGACAAAGGGAGCGATGCTCCCTCGTGTGCCCTTATCTCGTGTTGGCAAGGAAGGAATGATCGTACGTCTTCGATGGCCTCAGGTTTTACATGGAGTGATTCTGCTGTAGCGGCTGTAGTTACCGGGCGCACAAAGGGCACTGCAATCATTTCAGTCTTCGTTTGCGAAAAGCGCTCGCTTTTTAGTCACAGCGAAATAACAAACTAGACGCCTATTCGCGTGCATCCGTATCTGTGAGTACGTTTCGTGCGTCATTTGTGCGTGAGAAATGCGGAGCACGTTTCAATCTGCTTTCTATTCTGTGTGTGACCTTTCAATTTCTTGCTATTGCATTCATTGTTTCACCTTTGCGGCTAAGCTGAGACTTTTTATGAATGGGCTGCTTACGTGTTTATTTATTTATTTATTTATTAGAATACCCTCAGGGCCCGTAGGGCATTACAGAGGGGGTGGGTACAACATATATAACACACAAGAAAAAAAGACAAAATAAAGAAACAAGTATCAGATGCGCAAATCAGGAAGGCAACATAAGTCAACTAAAAGTGTATAAGAATTCAAGCACATACAAGACAAAGATAGATAATGGAAACTGCGTATAGTTACAAGGATTGCTGAGAAATTGCAGTCTTGAATAACAAAGGGTCTGTTATTGATACAATGGAAGAGGGAAGGTGGTTCCAATCGGCGGCTGTTTTCGGTAAGAAGGCTGCTGAAAAGAAATTGGTGCGGCAAAACGGAATGGCAACCTTATGCTGATGATCAATGCGCGATGAGTGGTATGACGGTTGTGCAATGAGGTCTCGCTTCATTGATGGATTGTGAAAAAATATCTTATGAAAAAAATGCAGTCGCGCCAGTTTCTCCGGACAGTTAAATTGGGTAAAGGGGTTGGTACACGGCCGCTGTCGTAAACGATAACCAAACAGTTAACGGGCTCACGTTTCGAGCTCGGGACATAATCCAATGTGCGGAGGAAGTCACCATTGCATTGGCCATTTGCCACCCCAGGTAACAAACCATCATCTCCGACTCTCAGGGTCCTGTCGAAACATCGTGAACGGCTGTGTCGCGTACGTGGCCTACCACTTATTGCAACGTCTGGACTACCAGGGAATCCCTCCCTGCACCCCACCGTCTAGTCTGGGTTCCTGCTCACATGGAACTCGAATAGACAATTAAAGTTTACCGTTAGCGTGATAGCGGAGGTTAAGGGAATGGCGTTACCACGCAGCAAACGTTCGTTGCAGAAAGCGTCTTACAGTTTAGCGGTATAGCCTTTACGTGGTTACGTGCTCCAGCTTGGATGTTGGTGCCACCTATCGAAGGACTGAGGTGTAAGAACAGTAAAAAAGAAAAAAAAACGAGAATGTCTGCCTGTGTCACGGTGCGAAACATTGTTACAAGTTTATTTTAGTAATAATTAAAGTAAATAATTATGAACCACGCACCAAGCGCTAGGACATTTATGTTACCGATTTATTTACATTGATCTTGTAGTAAGGCCTAAACACGTTTGAATGCGGAAGCTATCTCAAAAACTACGCCAACTTATCCGTAATACACGGTCGTCAAAGCTAACTGAAGGCAAGGGAAGCCACTTTAAACAGTCATTTGCTGTAAACAAGGTGAATCACTCAACAGCTACGCCAAAGTCACTTCGAAGGGGCCGTCTGAGAGCGCTGCCATGTTTTCGTACACCACTTACACCAACGCTACCACGATAACGCTAAATATGAAAAATACCGCGCGTACGGTAAGCGGTGCGGGTAATGTATATCTGCGCATGCGCACTTCGATTCCTCTATCACGGTACTCCCGATATCCCGGTAAGCCCGGTGCACTATAACTGTATGATTAAGCAGCCGACGCCACCACCCACGTGCTCTCACGCCGGGCATTCCCACTCACTTCCCCCGATCAAAACAACCTTGAATTCAATCCAGTGTATGCTTTCCGCGAAGTCTTGGACTGTTAAAAATTCGATCACAGCTTTTAGCCACCCCCATGCAATGGCCTAAGTAAAGTGGTGGAGTGGCATTTTACTCTAACTCTTAACGAACACTATGCTGTGCCCGGAAGCCCTCAAACATTTCGATTCCACCTTTTCCGGCAGCTGCTCACACTTTGAAGAGACGCCAGGGCATCGCTCTAATGGAATATTTGAAAGGCAGTGCAATATTAGCTGTCGCTAGAAGATGAGATCTGGTTAAAGTGAGTTTAGGCAGAATAAAAAACCGGCTACACATACAACTGTGAAATTTGTAGGGCTTAAAAAATCTTTCGCTTCGGGTTCGTGATTTGGAAGTAAACGTGTTGCTTCGGCTCGGCCTCCAGGTAATATAAGAACTTGGAGCTAGCAAAGCGACGCACAATTGGCGCGACACCACGCGGTTAAAACAAGATAAGGGTTTCAGAAGTCATTATGACCCTCCGCAAAAATGCCAGGGTAAGACTGAGTAATCAAAGAATTGTTATATTTGTTATATCCATTATTTCGTTATATCGATTATAACAGTTTGTGGCAATGCATGCTCAGATGGGTGCACACCTATAAGCATGCAAAGAAGGAAACCGCCTCGCGGCCCCATGTACTGCTACGCGACCATGCATGCATCAAAAAGTAAACACAGTCGAACCTCATTAATTGGAACACGCTTAACTCGAACTTCGAGTTAATTTGAACTCGCACCGAGGTCTCGTCAAAGCTTTCCAATGGGTGAAAACGCCCTGTAGTTCGAACCTTGAAGCACTTGCGATGATTCAATTCGAACATACCGCGCTCGGAAAAATGCTTTCAGCACCATGCCCGATCCCGCGGCGGCACCTCTCAACGGTGCTCGC